>ONZH01002877.1:0-34999 GCA_900303285.1 Rhinella marina
CCCTCCCACTCCGCAGCCAACAGGGATTGAAAGAATGAAGGGAAAAATAAACTTCTGTCAGCTGCAGGGGTGGGAGGGTGAATTTCTCTGTGCAATGACGCACAAAATTTTAGATGAAATAGACTAATTTCAGACTACAACCGTTCGAAGCATCTTGATAATCCACACCCCCAACTCTGCCAGGCCACGCCCCCTCCCACTCCGCAGGCAACGGGGATTGAAAAAAATCAGCTACAGGGGTGGGAGGGTGAATTTCTCTCTGCAACGACACACAAAAATCGTAGATGAAATTGACTAATTTTAGACTACCACCATTCAGTACTAATAAAAGATGTTTTTTTTCCACTGCTACCCATTGCGGGTCCCCATAAATTACCATGTCATCGACCTGTAATTCATGCCACTCTGACCCCCGCCCCAGATCTCGCGAAACCAGGCTCCGACTCTGTCAGGCCACGCCCCCTCCCACTCCGCAGCCAACGGGGATTGAAAAAATGAAGGTAAAAATCAACTTCTGTCAGCTGCAGGGGTGGGAGGGAAGTTGGATTTCTTTCTGCAACAACATACAGAAACATTAAATGAAATAGATTAAATATACCCGTGCAAAGCAATGTTTTCTTCCACTGTTACCCATGGCGTGTCCTCATAAAATACCATGGCATCGACCTGTAATTCTGGCCATTATCAAAAGAAGGACTTAAAACCCCGCCCCAGGTCTTGCAACGTCACGCCCCCGACTCAGTCAGGCCATGACCCCTCCCACTCCTCAGCCAATGGAGATTGAACAATTGAAGGTAAAAATCAATATCTGTCAGCTGCAGGGATGGGAGGGAGGATGACTTTCTCTCTGCAACGACACACAGAAACATTAAATGAAATAGATTAAATATACCCGCGCAAAGCAATGTTTTCTTCCACTGCTACCCATTGTGTTTCCTCAAATTACCATGGCATTAACCTATAATCCAGGCCACCCTGAAATGAAGGACTTAACCCCCCCGTGTCCCATTAAACCACACCCCCTCCCACTCCGCAGCCAATAGGGATTGAAAAAATGAAGGTAAAAATCAATTTCTGTCAGCTGCATTGACTTTCTCTCTGCAACGACACACAGAAACATTAAATAAATAGATGAAATATACCCAGGCGAATCCGGGTCTTTCTGCTAGTAATATTATAAAAATGAGTTTCTGTCTGTCTGTCTGTCCGTCTGTCTGTTGTCTATGCGTGACCAAACTACTGGACCGATTTTCACCAAATTCGGCACACAGGTACATCAGGTGCCCGGGAAGGTTTTAGACCAGGTCTCATCTCTCTAGGACATACCGTTCCCGAGATATTCCCAAAATATGACCTGCATTAGCCAATATTAGCCTGACAGCATTGGTTTTAAACCCCAACTGCCATTCTCTGCACAGACACACACAGGGAAGGCAGGTTTCCATAACAACACAGCTAGGTAATTAGCAGCCAGCTGAGGATCTCAGGTAACAATCCAGTAATTTCTATTCAATGCTTTAAAGGGGCAGAGCGCTGTGGATGATACTGTTAAAGGGGTATTTCGTATACCATAAATATAACTTATGTTTTAGACTAATTTTAGACTATGACCGTTCCGTAGTAAATCTACTTCTACCCATTGCGTGTCCTCATAAATGACCATGGCACCGACCTGTGATTCACACCACTCTCAAAAGAAGGACTTACAACACCTGCTCCAGGTTTCACTAAGCCACACCCCGACTGTCAGGCCACGCTCCCTTCCCAATTGGGATTGAAAAAATGAAGGTAAAAATAAACTTCTGTCAGCTACAGGAATGGGTGGGAAGGAGACTTTCTCTCTGCAATGACACACACACACAAACATTAAATGAAATAGATTAAATACCCGTGCGAAACAATGTTTTCTTCCACTGCTACCCACTGTGTTTCCTCAAATTACCATGGCATTGACCTATAATTCAGGCCACCCTGAAAAGAAGGACCTAAAAGCACCCCCCCCAAGGTCCTGGTAAACCACGCCCCCGTCCCGGTCAGGTCATGCCCCCTCCCACTCCGCAGCCAATGGGGATTGAAAAAATGAAGGTAAAAAATCAACTTCTGTCAGCTGCATTGACTTTCTCTCTGCAACGACACATGGTCTTTCTGCTAGTGAATTATATATATGAATATATATATATATATATATATATATATACAGTACAGACCAAAAGTTTGGACACACCTTCTCATTCAAAGAGTTTTCTGTATTTTCATGACTATGAAAATTGTAGATTCACACTGAAGGCATCAAAACTATGAATTAACACATGTGGAATTATATACTTATAACAAAAAAGTGTGAAAAAACTGAAAATATGTCTTATATTCTAGGTTCTTCAGAGTAGCCACCTTTGCTTTGATTACTGGTTTGCACACTCTTGGCATTCTCTTGATGAGCTTCAAGAGGTAGTCACCTGAAATGGTTTTCACTTTACAGGTGTGCCCTGTCAGGTTTAAGTGGGATTTCTTGCCTTATAAATGGGGTTGGGACCATGAGTTGTGTTGGGCAGAAGTCAGGTGGATACACAGCTGAAAGCCCTACTGAATAGACTGTTAGAATTTGTATTATGGCAAGAAAAAAGCAGCTAAGTAAAGAAAAACGAGTGGCCATCATTACTTTAAGAAATGAAGGTCAGTCAGTCCGAAAAATTGGGAAAACGTTGAAAGTGTCCCCAAGTGCAGTCGCAAAAACCATCAAGCGCTACAAAGAAACTGGCTCACATGAGGATCGCCCCAGGAAAGGAAGACCAAGAGTCACCTCTGCTGCAGAGGATAAGTTTATCCGAGTCACCAGCCTCAGAAATCGCAGGTTAACAGCAGCTCAGGTTAGAGACCAGGTCAATGCCACACAGAGTTCTAGCAGCAGACACATCTCTACAACAACTGTTAAGAGGAGACTGTGTGCAGCAGGCCTTCATGGTAAAATAGCTGCTAGGAAACCACTGCTAAGGACAGGCAACAAGCAGAAGAGACTTGCTTGGGCTAAAGAACACAAGGAATGGACATTAGACCAGTGGAAATCTGTGCTTTGGTCTGATGAGTTCAAATTTGAGATCTTTGGTTCCAACCACCGTGTCCTTGTGCGACGCAGAAAAGGTGAACGGATGGACTCTACATGCCTGGTTCCCACTGTGAAGCATGGAGGAGGAGGTGTGTTGGTGTGGGGGTGCTTTGCTGGTGACACTGTTGGGGATTTATTAAAAAATGAAGGCATACTGAACCAGCATGGCTACCACAGCATCTTGCAGCGGCATGCTATTCCATCCGGATTGTGTTTAGTTGGACCATCATTTATTTATCAACAGGACAATGACCCCAAACACACCTCCAGGCTGTGTAAGGGCTATTTGACCAAGAAGGAGAGTGATAGGGTGCTACGCCAGATGACCTGGCCTCCACAGTCACCAGACCTGAACCCAATTGAGATGGTTTGGGGTGAGCTGGACCGCAGAGTGAAGGCAAAAGGGCCAACAAGTGCTAAGCATCTCTGGGAACTCCTTCAAGACTGTTTCAGGTGACTACCTCTTGAAGCTCATCAAGAGAATGCCAAGAGTGTGCAAACCAGTAATCAAAGCAAAAGGTGGCTACTTTGAAGAACCTAGAATATAAGACATATTTACAGTTGTTTCACACTTTTTTGTTAAGTATATAATTCCACATGTGTTAATTCATAGTTTTGATGCCTTCAGTGTGAATCTACAATTTTCATAGTCATGAAAATACAGAAAACTCTTTGAATAAGAAGGTGTGTCCAAACTTTTGGTCTGTACTGTATGTATATATATATATATATATATATATATATTCAGTATATTTCTGCTGGGCTCCTTGCAGAAATCTGAAGTGTAGTGTAGTCTTTAAAAAGACTTTTGGGTTCTCAAATGCAGTTCCCTGCCTAATATAAACTAATATTCGCTAATTTAGAACGCTTTCTCTATCCCTATCTCACGAACAGTCTTTCCCTCTCCTAAAACCACTGCTGTCTGATCCGAGCCCGGGGCGTACGCATCTATATATATTCGTACGTCACCTGATGCAGGCAGCCAATCACTCCAAGATAAGTAGAAAAGGTAGTAGGTCATGGCAGGAGGTCCCTTAGGCTTCCCTGCATTTTTATTGTCTAAGAAATAGGCTCTAAACATGCAGGGAGGAGTTAAAAAAAAACACGAATCTCACACGCTATTCGGCCGAGTAACGAATATTTACGAGTACGCAAATATTCGTGCGGATAACGAATATTTACGAATATATTCGCTCATCTCTAGTCACGACACAAGTAACATGATTTAAACTCACCCAACTCTGCACGACCATTTGAGTCGGCTTTTCGCCATTCAGCAGGCCTCATGGATTTGGTCACCTCTGACCAAGGATGCCTCCTTCTTCAGCCGGGCGTGGTAGTCATCACTCCGGGTATCCCAGAGTTCTGGCCTATCTTCTATTAAAGTAATTAAACTTTCAACATCCCATCAGGACATTTTTGGCAGATAATATGGGGACCTAAAGTTTTCTTCTGCACAAGATCAGTCTACTTGGATAACTGCCAGCACAGTTCCTGAAACACTGTTTGAAAGGGTCACATGGTTTTGAAAACAGGTGTCTGGGCAACAGATCCGCAAAAAATGCAGATAACATACGGATACTTTAGTTATGCATCCGCATTTTTTGCGGAGCCATTGACTTTAATGGGTCCGCAAAACATGTTTTGTGGACAAGAATAGGACATGTTCTAAGTTTTTGCGGATTGCTCATACGGACCAACGGACACAGAACTACAACAGTGTGCTGTCCGCATTTTTTGCGGCCCCATAGAAATGAATGGGTCTGTACTTTTCATGCAAAAAATGTGGATCGGAGCCCGCAAAATATACTGTCGTGTGAAAGAAGCCTAATTTGTATGGTTCACTCTGCTAACCAAGAACACTCTTGCCGTATGACAATAATGTAGCTGCCATGTTTGATCCATCCATAAAGTACAGGACATCTGGTTTTAACCCTAATACAATGATTTATTTTACCTTAGGCATTCCACGTCCAACTTCTTGGAGGGCCAAGTGGCGTTCAGCACTACCTGTTCTGTTATGTCCTTACATGTCCAGGACTGCACACACGCAGGGGCGGTCTTGGCATTTCTGGGGCCCTAAGCGAAGTTATGTCCGGGGGCCCCCACCCCCCAATGACGCGTCACGCCCCTGATGACACGCCCTCTGATGACACCCATCCCAATGGCACGCCACCCCACACATCAAAGACTGAGACTAGAGCATGCTCGGGTGGAATTTGCGTGCGCTTTTTCAAATCTGCACGCTAATTCATATGCATATTTTAGTATGTACACTAATGTGTATGCATTTTATAAATTAGTACGCATTAGCGTACTAATTTATAAAATGAGTAGGCATTCGGACAAATGCAGTACGTGACAGCTGGGCGGGCGGTCTTGGACACCAGCACAAGAGCGGAGCGTGGGGGCCCCCTTGGATGTCGGGGGCCCTATGCAAATGCATAGGATGTGTGGTGCCCAAGACCGCCCCTGCACACACGCTGCACTGAAGGGATCATGTGTCTACTAGAGATGAGCGAGCACTAAAATGCTCGGGTGCTCGTTATTCGAGACGAACTTTTCCCGATGCTCGGGTGCTCGTTTCGAGTAATGAACCTCATTGAAGTCAATGGGAGACTCGAGCATTTTTGCAGGGGACCAAGGCTCTGCCTAGGGAAGGCTGGGTGAAAACCTGGAAACATCAGAAAATGATGGAAACACCACGGAAATGGACAGGAAACAGCAGGGGCAGCATGCATGGATGCCTCTGAGGCTGCCTAATCCCACCATTACCCCAAATTCTCAGGCAACAGCCTGGTGGTTACCCTCACGGCAATTGTGCTCACCCAGACCAAGAAAGGCGAGGCACATACCCATCACATGTTAGGGAAGCACCCAACTAGGTGCAAAGAATTATTGTTTAGAGAAAGGGCCTGTAGGTGGACCTCCGGAAAAATTGTTTACAGAGAGGGCCTGTAGGTGGACCTCCGGAAAAATTGTTTGGAGAGAGGGCCTGTAGGTGGACCTCCGGAAAAATTGTTTACAGAGAGGGCCTGTAGGTGGACCTCCGGAAAAATTGTGGTAAAAGAGTGCCAGTTGGACCTCTAAAAAATGGCGTTTTTTGGGTCAGCGTTAGGCAAAGATGACAAAGAGGAGGAGGAGTAGAGGAGAGGAATCGGATACATAAGTAATGTTAATCTTTAGCTGCTTTCCCCCAGAGGAGATTTGAATTCCGGTGAAATCCAGGCTTTGTTCATTTTAATAAGCGTCAGCCTGTCAGCGCTGTCAGTTGAAAGGCGTGTACGCTTAATTGGTGATGACGCCACCAGCTGCACTGAATACCCGCTCTGACAGCACGCTAGCGGCCGGGCAGGCCAGCACCTCCAAGGCGTACAGTGCCAGTTCAGGCCACGTGTCCAGCTTTGAAACCCAGTAGTTGTATGGAGCAGAGTGATCGCTACGGACATTGGTATGGTCAGCTAGGTACTCCCTCACCATCTTTCTGTACAGCTCCCCCCTACTCTGCCTAGACTGGGGACAGGTGACAGTGTCTTGCTGGGGTGACATAAAAGTGGCAAAGGCCTTGGAGAGCGTTCCCCTGCCAGTGCTGGACAAGCTGCCTGCTCGCCTCCTCTCCCCCGCTACTTGGCCCACAGAACCATGCCCTCTGCCTCTAGCGGCGTCAGATGGGAAGGATTGTTTCAGCTTGTGCACCAGGGCCTGTTGATATTTATTCACTCTCAGACTCCTTTCCTCTGCAGGGATGAGAGTGGAAAGGTTCTGCTTGTACTGTGGGTCCAGGAGAGTGAACACCCAGTAATCGGTGTTTGAAAAAATGCTTCTAACGCGAGGGTCACGGGATAGGCAGCCTAACATGAAGTCTGCCATGTGAGCCAGAGTCATAACATGTAAGAATTCCATCTCCTCACTGGCCTGACTCTCCATTTCCTCCTCCTCCAAGTCCTCCTCTTCAGCCCATACACGCTCAAGAGTTAAGGACTGAGCACTGGTACCCTGTACTGTCTCTCCGACATTCTCCTCCTCTTCCTCCTCATCCTCATCCACCTCCTCCGATACGCGCTGAGAAACAGACCGGAGGGTGTTCTGGCTATCAAGCGACGTATCTTCCTCCACCGTCTCTTGTGACAAACGCAAAGCATCCGACTTCATGCTGAGCAGTGAGTTTTTCAACAGGCAAAGCAGCGGGATGATGAGGCTGATAATGGCGGCATCGCAGCTGACCATCTGTGTTGACTCCTCAAAGTTGGTCAACACCTGGCAGATATCAGACATCCACGTCCACTCCTCATTGTAGACTTGAGGAATCTGAGTGACCTGACTACCAGTTCTGGTGGAAGTTGACATCTGGCAGTCTACAATCGCTCTGCGCTGCTGGTAAACTCTGGATAACATGTTTAATGTGGAATTCCATCTCGTGGGCACGTCGCACAACAGTCGGTGAGCGGGCAGTTGTAGGCGGCGCTGCGCTGCCCTGAGAGTGGCAGCATCTGTGGTGGACTTGCGGAAATGCGCACCTTGGTGAGCAAATTAGACAGATTGGGGTATGTCTTGAGGAACCACTGAACTATGAGATTGAACACGTGGGCCAGGCATGGCACATGTGTCAGTCTGCCGAGTTGCAGAGCCGCCACCAGGTTACGCCCGTTGTCACACACAGCCATGCCTGGCTTGAGGTTCAGTGGTACCATCCACACATCGGTCTGCGCCGTGATGCACTGTAACAGCTCTTGGGCGGTGTACCTTTTGTCACCTAAGCTCAGCTCATCAACACCAATCCATCTGTGAATTGCCGGAAATCACCGGCCACAGGAATAAACAACACTATACATGAAACACCAATATGTTCCTAATAAATAAACCCAAAGTAGGTTATAAAAGTAAACTTTATTGAATTACCAAAAAGGACAGACAATAATAAATAAACATACAGAGGCGAGGAAACAGTAATGCGAGACTATTGGGAGAGGAAAAGGAGGGACGAGGTGTGTGACCCACCGACATCCAGCAGCAGTATTGAAGAATCAGAAATAAAAGACTATACAAATATTAACAGGCTATGTAGTTTATATAAATCACAATACTACTGCATGTGCAAAATGCAAATGGACCAATAAATAGCAGCCAATAGTTTACACCAATTGCAGACTAGCAAAAGAAAGAAAGGCACAACTATACATAACCAGGATAAGAAAACAAAATTACCAAGAATAGAAAAACTGCTGCTGGTGGAGGTCAGGGTCACAATGCGTGACAATCCCGACGCCGTTTCGCCACGTATGGCTTCTTCCGGGGAATTCACCTAAGCTCAGCAGTTTGAGCACACCCTGCTGGCGCTTACCCACGGCACTGCTGCTGCGCCTAGAGCTACCAACTGAAGGCGCCGTGCCCACGGATGGTAATTCGGTGGAGGAGTAGGGGTCGGAGGAGGAGGCATAGTACGTCTGAGAGACCGTGACGGAGGTAGGCCCCACAATCCTCGGTGTGGCCAGTACATGAGCGGCCCCAGGGTCAGTCTTGGTCCCAGCCTCCACCAAGTTAACCCAATGTGCCGTCAGTGAGATATAGTGTTCTTGCCCGGCAGCACTTGTCCACGTGTCCGTGGTTAAGTGGACCTTCTCAGAAACAGCGTTGGTCAGGGCACTGATGATGTTCTGTGACACATGCTGGTGTAGGGATGGGACGGCACATCGGGAAAAATAGTGGCTGCTGGGGACAGAATACTGAGGGGCAGCCACCGCCATGAGATTGCGAAAGGCCTCGGTCTCTACCAGCCTATAGGGCAGCATCTCCAGGCTCAGCAATTTGGAGATGTGGACGTTGAGGGCTTGGGCATGTGGGTGGGTGGAACTGTATTTCCTCTTGTGCTCCAGCGTCTGCTGTAAAGACAGCTGAACGCTGCGCTGGGACACATTGGTGGACACTGTGGAGGATCGTGGAGGCGAAGGTGTGGTTTTCTGGCGGGAGGCGCTCATGCTGGTGTCCTGGGCAGGGGGTTGACTAGCAGAGGCAGCGAGTGACACAGGGGAAGGAGCAGTGGTGTGACCCGCAGGAGGTGGTGAACGGCCTTGGTTCCATTGAGTGGGGTGTTTAGCACTCATATGCCTGCGCATGCTGGTGGTGTTTAGGCTAGTAGTGGTGGCACCCCTGCTGATCCTGGTGTGGCACAGGTTGTACACCACAGTCCGTCGGTCATCCTCACTTTCTTTAAAGAACCTCCAGACTTGCGAACATCTAGGCCTCGCCACGGGAGCTTCACTACGTGAAAAAGTTGCTGCTGATGCACCAGCTCTGGCCCTGCTTCTCCCTCTGGCCACACCACTGCCTCTTCCAACCTGTTCTGGTGCAGCACTCGCCTCCGCCTCAGAAGCACTGTCTTCACTCGGCTTATCAACGCAGCTTGGGTCAGTCACCTCGTCATCCTCCGATTCCTCAGTCTGCTCCCCCTCAGTCTGCTCCCCCTCGGACTTCCTGCCCTGACAACAACTCCTGCCCTGACAACCGTGTCTCCTCATCGTCCGACACCTCTTTACAAACTTCTTCCACTAAGTCAACATTGTCATCATCATCATCATCACCCACAGACTGCGACAGTTGGAAAACTTGGGCATCGGGAATGAGGTTAGCAGCAACCTGAGAAGCGGTTTGTGACTCTGGGAAGGGTCCAGAAAACAGTTCCTGAGAGTATGCCGGATCGCATTCCAAATTTTCCTGGGAGGGGGCAGACTGGGGGGAAGGAGGTTGAGGTGGAGGAGCCAGAGGAGTGCTCCCTTGGGTAGCGTGGGTGGACTGCGTGGAAGACTGACTGGTGGACAAATTACTTGAAGCATTGTCCGCAATCCACGACATCAGCTGTTCGCACTGTTGTGGTTTTAACAGTCCTCTACCACATGTCCCTGTAAGTTGAGACATGAAGCTAGGGAGTGTAGCTCTGCGGCGTTCCCCTGCTCCCTTATCAGCAGGTACTGTCTCACCCTGCCCAGGACCATGGGCTCTGCCCCCTGCAGTAATTGAATGCCCACGCCCACGCCCTCGTCCTCGACCCTTAGCCCTGGGGTTCAACATTTTCTGTATATAAGTGTATTATATATAAAAAAAAAAAAATGGGCCTGCTGTACTGAAACCCACAAACTTGTTCAGTCTGGTTTAATTAAGTGACGTACAGAATGTGTCAACTGGACAGAAAATACGGATTGTAGTGAGTTGTCAGCTGAACTGTGATACACAGAATGGTTCCACGCAGCTGTGTGAAATGGATTTGTATCACTGAGCTAAAACAACAAACTTTTTTTTTAATACATATATATATATTTTTTTTAATATTTTTTTTTTGTTTTGTTTTTTTTGGAACGTGACGTGCAGAAACTATTGTAGACCTAACTCACACCCTGCTGACGGTGGCTATTTTGACTGCGACCCAGACAAATGTCGCACAGAGATTTTTGTGATCAAGCTATATACGTGAGAGCAAAAGACCTTGTTGGATTAAGTGACGTACAGAAAGTGTCACCTGGACAGAAAATACCGATTGTTGTGAGTGGACAGCTGAACTGTGACACACAGAATGGTTCCATGCAGCTGTGTGAAATGGATTTGTATCACTGAGATATAACAATAAAAAAAAAGGGTTATATATGGCGATAGCTGCACTACTAGTGCCAGCCAGCCAGCCAAGCCAGGAGACAAAAAAAAATGTCTTGTAGCCCTTAGAAGGGCTGTTGGGTTCTTGGGAGATCACTCCTGCCTAACAAAGAACTAAATGCAGGCCCTAACACTCTCCCTGAAATGCAGCAGCTCTATCCCTAACGACATCCAGACAGCATCTGAGCTGAGCACCGCGGGCAGTCACTAGTATATTCCAGGGTCACCTGATCAGGCCAGCCAACCCCTGCTATCGACATGTAAGGGCCCCACGTGATGCTGGGTGTACCGCAGAGTCTCCTGGCTTGTGATTGGTTGAGTTTATAGGTGCCAAAAATGCACAATGCGGAAGTTGCCATTTCCTCGAGCATGGCGAGATACTCGTCCGAGCAGCGAGCAATTACGAGTACCGTAATACTCGAACAAGCACCAAGCTCGGACGAGTATGCTCGCTCATCTCTAGTGTCTACCCTTTGCCAACAGGTGCGGGTTACCCGCTCAACATCGTTTGTCATAGGGATCAGGGATTGTAATAGAAGAGCAGACTAATTTATTTGGAAAATACTAATTCATTCTATGAAAGACTATTTTTTAATTAAAAGACTAATGTTTTTGCGAAAAGAATAATTTTTCCAACAAAAAATGAAGATCAACTTGTAGGCAACTATGCTGTGCAAAGAATCATTTATTTGCACTGCCCACAGGGTATTAAATAAGACTGCTTTGTAACACTGCTCATGTATCACAGTGAATGTTTGGCTAACAGAAGCAGTTACATATCAATGTGGATGTGCCACAAACAGTAGAATGAGACAGGTGTATCACCCCACTTTGTGTATCAGGGCCTAATAGAATTGCTTATCTATTAATCAATGTGGACACACCACAAACAGTAAAATGAGACCGGTATATCGCCCTAAATTGTGAATCAAGGCCTAATAAAATTGGTTATCTATTAATCAATGTGTCTATCTATAACAGAATAGATAAATTATTAATGAATATAAATTTTTAATGACACAGCAGTTGAACTACGCGTCTATATATTAGACCAATGAGTCTGATGCACAGTACGTCTATGTATAACAGAACAGATTAAGTATAAATGACATGGCAGAGGAACTAGGTAAATGTGCCTATATATTAGACCACCTGTTGACAATGAGTCTGATTTGCAGTAAGTGTATGTATAACAGAACAGATTAAGAATGAATGGCATAGCAGGTGAATAAGATGTACAGGGTTATTACACTCAGCTTGCACTGTCCCTGCAGTCTCCCTATGCTCTCCCTATAGAGTCTAAAAACTGTCCCAACAATCTCCCTACACTGTCCCTGCACTGTCCCTGCACTGTCCCTATCCAATATTCCACAAATAAAAACTTGCTAAAACACTGTCCCTAGCGCTTACCACACCTCTCCTTATGCTGAAATCACAATGAAATGTCACCAACCGCTTGAGATGAGGCTTTTATAGGACTGTAAATACAATGCAACAGCACTCTGCAAACCAAATAAAGTACAAAAATGCCATAGTAATATAAAATATTTTGATGCTAATGCTGCACTCATTTAGTAAATTTGAGATTTCTGGCAAATATATTTTGTACAAAATTATTTGGGCCTGTCTGCCACACGTAAAGGTGATCTCTGTAAGATGGGAACCTAACACTATTTCCTACCTGTTATGTGCCATAATGGCCTCCGTATAGTTCAGGGGGTGTTGGTTCCACATGCATGCTGGGTCCATTCTGCCTTTTGCCATTTCTGGTGCTTCAAAGGCCTCCACTAAATCCGGGGATGCAGGTACCAACATGCATGCCGAGCCCACTCTATACCTCTATACTAAGAGCAGACTACGGCTTTATACTTACACTGATTAAAATCAGCCTATGGGGCAGACAGGCTGGTCAGAAGTGCATGACTAAACGGAGTAGCCACACCTCCAGTGTAAGCCTGATGTTAGAGCGCACTAATGGAGACCCAAAGGAATGTATTCATCTCCAAAAGGAGGTCAATCATATTCAATCATGGAATACCAAGATATTAGGCCATCACTTCCATAAACATTTGGACATTATGGCTATGTTCTTAGTAAGCATAATAACCTTGTGGCTATACTTTCAATGTACAGAATGATGCCTCTGGGTAGATTGATTTTATACATGAAACTCCACTGTATTGTCCAATTAGTGATATAAGGATAAGAGATATCCATATGCATCCTTATTCTCTTCTATGGTAAAATAAGAAACCCCTAGTACAAATGGGGATATATGTTGCATCACAGACCCTCCAGAGATAAATATATTCCTTTGTCTCTACACTTTGTCTTGACAAAGTACCGCCTAAGGGTCTCCCTGTACAACTTACTGTACCATACTATCGTATGCTTGGAAACATTGTGCGTTGTGTGAACAATGGTGTGCGGAGTGAAAGCTGGAGCAGTGTCCATCTGACACACCCCAGATCTGATTGGTTGCTGCATGGCAAGCATCCATGGCAAGCATCCAGGATGTTAGTTTGTAAGTGCCATAATACAGTCAACATAATCTATAAATGGAAAACAATGAAATAAAAATGGTATTTAAGAAAACAATGTACAGTACAAACAAATCAATGGCAATACAATCAGTATCATCAAGAACTCAAATTTGCCCTTATATTTTATGAATGGTGCACATCTACAATTCTGACAGCCTCTACTGACCTGGTGGTTAACTAATGGCTTCTAATATTACTTCTCATGAGATTATTTCTTATTTTCATGTTGTAATTACATTTTATAATCTTAATGTTTGGCCTGATTAGGGTCATTATACTAATAAATTTCTTTTCTGAACTAGTTCAAACAGTTAGAAAACTACATTATAGCAATATGGGAATTTTTTCAGAAGCTAAAGTTGATGCTAGATCTACATCCATACTAAATCTTAATAACCAGTGATTTACTCACTCTGTAAAATGGGAGCTAAGCTTACCAATTTCAGGGTCATGAGCAAAAAAGGATGCTTTGCAGGGACTGCTTAATTATGCGCATACAGATTCCAATTTCCAAACTAACAATACTGGCATTCATTAGCGATATGGTAATGTACCTGTCTAGGAACTAACAAGTTGTGGAACATTGCACTTGAATGCACAATTGAAAATTCACAATTCAATAGACTTACATTTTTGAAGGACACAAGTATATATCTTGTGAATGTTTTTTTTTAGAATATTAACAGATAATAAAGTATAAAATGTACTCTACGCGTACTGTACCTACTAACTCACTTTTATAACTGAATTTAAAAAAAGGTGGTGTTCTTTATTTCACCAGAGCGACGTTTTAGTTCTCTTACTGAAACTTTTCTCATGCACTGATGTGAGGTACATAGGTGCTCAGTGCATCCTGTGTCCATGAAAAAAATTAATATCAACTTTTTTTTGACATGTGAATCTACACATGTGATTTATATTCTGTGATGTCCCTGCCAAATACTATATGTTGTAGAAACTACTTTAGATTTTAAAACACGCTTAAACCAACACAGATACACGATACTAAAAAAACATATGGACCTGCCTGTTTCAAAACATTTTACAGATATGGGACAGAAGGAATGTGACCTGAAATGTATGATTTTGGATTACATTCCTTTATCACGGAAGGGAGGTAATCGTGCATAGCTATGAAAAAGGAGAGAAATCCAATGGATCATTAAACTTAATACGTTAAAACTAGAGATGAGCGAGCACTAAAATGCTCGGGTGCTCGTTATTCGAGTCAAATTTTTCCCGATGCTCGGGTGCTCGTTTCGAATAACGAACCCCATTGAAGTCAATGGGAGACTCGAGCATTTTTTGCAGGGGACCGGAGCTCTGCATAGGGAAGGTTGCGTGAAAACCTGGAAACCTCCAGAAAATGATGGAAACACCACGGAAATGGACAGGAAACAGCAGGGGCAGCATGCATGGATGCCTCTGAGACTGCCTAATCGTACCATTATGCCAAATTCTGGTCTTCAAGACAATTGTGCTGACACAGACCAAGATGGGCAAGGCACATGCCCATCACATGTTAGTAAAGCACCCAACTAGGTGCAACGAAGGTCCATCACCGCCTGCGAGTGACACCACTGCCCATGCTGGCACTGCTGTCCTATCCCCTGCCCCACGACGCAGGCATAAGCCTGACACAGCGTGGTGACAGCGTGGTGACCAAGTTAGATTGAGGTAGCAGGTGAACCACCCAAAAATTTACCCTGACACAGCATGGCGGTGAACCCAGAGTGACCAAGTGAGACTGAGGTAGCAGGTGAAGCACTTAAAATCTTACCCTGACACGGAATGGCGGTGAACGTCAGACGCCGCCTGCATGAGATTAGGGATAGAGCTGCTGTCTGTCAGGGAGAGTGTTAGGGCCTCAATTTAGATGTTGGTTAGGCAGGAATCACCCACAAAGAACCCAACAGCCCTTCTAAGGGCTACAAGCACCTTTTTTTTGCCTCCTCCTGGCTGCTGCATGAGATTAGGGATAGAGCTGCTGTCTGTCAGGGAGAGTGTTAGGGCCTCAATTTAGATGTTGGTTAGGCAGGAATCATCCACAAAGAACCCAACGGTCCTTCTAAGGGCTACAACGACCTTTTTTTTTGGCCTCCTCCTGGCTGCTGGCTGGGACTTGTAGTGCAGCTACCGCCATCTTGGCTGCACACTGTTAAGGCGTGAAATGAGAATGCGGTTAGACAGGAATCATCCACAAAGAACCCAACGGTCCTTCTAAGGGCTACAACGACCTTTTTTTTTGGCCTCCTCTCGGCTGCTGGCTGGGACTTGTAGTGCAGCTACCGCCATCTTGGCTGCACGCTGTGCACAGCGACTGGTGGCAGAAGGGACAGCACGTGGTCCACACAGACCCAAAAGAAATTGCTCAAAGTCCTCTCAGTACTCATTTTTGCTACTGCTGTACCTTGGCTTGCTGAGATCTGTAGTGCAGTCTAGGGAATACATTTTTTCTCTCAGTTATATATAGTACAGTCCAGTGAACAATTATGTTGTGTGCTGTACAGTAGCGTCAGTCTAGGGTATACGTTTTTTCTCTCAGTTATATATCCTACAGTGCAGTACATAATTCTGTCATGTGCTGCACACTAACCGGAGTCTAGAAAATATACATTTTTTTCTCTCATTCATATATCCTACAGTGCAGTGCAAAATTCTGTCGTGTGCTGCACACTAGCCAGAGTCTAGAAAATATACATTTTTTCTCTCATTCATATATCCTACAGTGCAGTGAAAAATTGTGTGGTGTGCGTTACACTAGCGGCAGTCTAGAGAATACGTTTTTTCTCTCAGATACATTTAATACAGTCCAGTGAAAAATTCTGTGGTGTGTGGTACACTATCTGCAGTCTAGAGAATACATTTGTGGCCTCAGATATTAATTCGACAGTTTAGTGATTACACAAAATGTTGAGGGTCGAGGACGTGGGCGTCCAAGTGATGTAGGGGGGCAGAGGCTGTGGTCCTGGGAAGGGTCACACAGTACCCACTGATGAAGGAGCAGTGGAACGCCGCAGAGTTTCGCTCCCTAGCTTCATCTCGCAACTTACAATTTTATGTTTTTTCTTCTTTTCTTTTTTTGTCTCCTGCAGAATGCTATATACAAGCAATATGTTTATTGTGAAATCAGCATTTTCCCCCAACATCATGATTTGAGCATTTGATTTTTTAATTTAATTTTTTCGTTTTTGTATTTCTTTTACATTAATAAATTTTGGTACTTTTCGTGACGATGATATTCTTTCTCCTTTCTTGTACAGTAATTTAGATACTTTATGGATTATTATCCCAAGGATGAATACTGTTGGGTGTATGTATATATGTTGGGATTTTCTTCACGATAGAGCTTACGATTGTGGTACGGTTGTATCACAGGCCTCAAGTGCAGTGAATAGTCCGTAAGATACACACTTTGGATTTCTTCACGATGTAACTGGTGGTTGTGGTACAATCGTATCATAAATCTCAAGTTTAGTGAATAATCCGGGAGTGATACATATACTTACCTTAATTGACTATACTAGGAGTAAGTGGTGTATAGCAGTTGTATTCGATGTCTGACAATAAGATATTGAGCGACTGCTGCACCAGATTCTCAGGTCTTGTCAGCATTCACAGATGCGATATGGCGTGAAGAACCCTCCTAATTTATAATTTAATTTTCTATATACCTTTTCATACACCTGTCCTTTATTCATCTCTTAGATATAATCTCGCCCGATTTTGGTTTATTATAAATAGGAGGGCAGATATACATTGTTACGATATATATCTAATGTTGCGGTACTGAGCATTTGAGTAACGATCACATGACCTAGTGAGGAGGAGGTGGCTTAGCGACCTGGGAAGGAAGCAAGTTACAGCACTTCAGCTGGGGATTGCGGTCACATGATCTCTTCAGAATGATCACATGTGCGTTCCACTGATGGTCACGTGTGCGTTTCTTTACTCCTGCGCACTCAGTCTGTTATACATAATGCTGGAACATGATACTTTGGGGATCATGCTGGTTAGTTGTTTTAACTTTTAATTAATTATTTTTAATGCACATCTGATGTTTGCACAGATATTGGTGATACACTGTTGATGATCAATTATGCTGTTATGAGGTATATTTTATAAATATGAAAATATACAAAATCTTGTGTTAATCATACAATTAGGGGATCATGTTCACTATTTTTTCAAGATGCTTTTGAATTTTTTGTTAAACAAATCATGTCTTTTATGCACTTCCTGATTAATTACGGATGTTGAGTAATTATGTTGTTATGCCTATATATGCACTGAGCACCTATGTACCTCACTTCACTGCTTGAGAAAAGTCCCAGTAAGAGGACTGAAACGTCGCTTTGGTGAAATAAAGAACACCACCTTTTGAAGAACATTTTTGGGAGTGCCGTGGAATTATTTTCTTTATATTTTTGGATTGGATCACATCCTCAGCCGCTGGCACACCAATTTACTTTTGTTTATTTAGCTGTGCCGTTTTCATTCTATTTTGCTGAATTTAAAAAAAGCTTTTTGCTCAAAATATATACTGCCTTCTGCTTAAAGACAGTTTTCATTATTTGTAGTTGTGCTTAGAAAGGTGTGCGGTGGCACTCCATAATGACCCTCAACTATAAATAGTTGTATTAATTGCTTTGATGAAGGAAGCATAAAAGACACAGTATTTTTTGGACTATGAGACTCACTTTGTAGCAGGAAAAAAATTCCCTAGAAGTGCCTGTGTCTTATAGTCTTGTGGCTGAAACCTCCTACCTGCAGTGGTAAAATAGCATGCTCAGTTGTTTCCCAATTCTACTCTGTCTCTCAATGCCAGCATAGTGATCTTATAGTGAAGGGCCTAAGCACCATTCATTCATTTATCCCTAACTTTTAAAGTCATAGAACTATAAAGCAATATTTCTGTCTAGACAGAGAGAAGTGTATTACGTCACATACTGTAGTGCTATGTTACACAGTTACATAGTTAATACGGTTGAAAAAAGACACATGTCCATCAAGTTCAACCAAGGGAGGGGGTAGGAGTGATGAAGGGGAGGGGGATGGGTAACCTTAAGACATGACTCTACATTTCTTAATATGTGGTGACCTTCTTTTTCTCTAAGAATTTATCTAAGCCTGTTTTGAAGCCCTCAGCTGTCTTTGCTGTGACCAGCTCCTGCGGTAGACTGTTCCACAGATTCACAGTTCTTATAGTAAAGAAGGCTTGTCACCCCTGGAGTCTGAACCTTTGCTTCTCCAGGCGGAGGCAGTGCTCCCTTGTCTTTTGAGGGGATTTTACCTGGAACAGTTTTTCACCATATTTTTTGTATGGGCCATTTACATACTTATAATGGTTGATCATGTCCCCCCTTATACATCTCTTCTCAAGATTAAACAAGTTTAACTCCTTCAATCTTTCTTCATAGCTAAGATGCTCTATGCCCCTTATCAGTTTAGTTGCCTGTCTCTGCACCCTTTCCAGCTCCAGGACATCCTTCCTATAAACCGGAGCCCAGAACTGAACAGCATATTCCAGATGAGGCCGTACTAATGCTTTATACAGTGGTAATATGACATCCCTGTCCTGCGAGTCCATGCCTCTTTTAATACATGACAATATCCTGCTGGCCTTAGAAGCAGCCGATTGACATTGCATGCTATTCTGCAGTCTATGGTCTACAAGCACACCCAGATCCTTCTCTACAAGTGACTCTCCCAGTGTTACACCCCCTAGGACATAGGAGGCATGCAAGTTGTTAGTACCCAGATGCATAAGTTTACATTTATCCACATTGAACCTCATCTGCCAAGAGGATGCCTAAACACTCAGTGTGTCCAAGTCAGCTTGTAACTTCTGCACATCTTCCATAGACTGGACATTACTACAAAGCTTAGAGTCATCTGCAAAAATTGAAACAGTGCTGTTAATTCCTCCCTCTATATCATTAATAAATTAATTAAATAAAACTGGACCCAGCACTGAACCTTGGGGTACACCACTTATAACTGGGGACCATTCAGAGTAGGAATCATTCACCACCACTCGCTGAGTACAAAAAAACATAAAAACAACTTCACCTGAGTTGAAAGTCCTGCTGTTAATTCACACCCTGCTGCAGGTTCTGCATAAAGAGTCCATTTATAGAAACAAAATCCCCCTGTCCTCCCAGACAGGTCTTCAGCCTTCATCCAGGCCCCAGCCTTCCACCTCTGCTGTAGTTTGGCTGGCTTTTTAAAGTAGTTTGGTGTCAGCAAAGCCTGGACAGGCACCTACAATCCAGGCCGATGCTTGACTTCACCTGGCTGTGAATCAGCCCAGCAGCACATGCTGGGAGGAAAATACCTTCCCTCAAGCAACAGACCTTTCAATGTGTCACAATATATACATATTTATATCACCGCCCACACTTCCTTCTACAACTTTTTTTCTGCTTGCTCTCCAACGTCTGCTGTAATGACAGCTGAACGTTGCGCAGGGACACATTGGTGGACAGTGTGGAGGATCATGGAGGCGAAGGGGTGGTTTTCCCGCGGGAGGCGCTCGTGCCGGGGTCCTGGGCTGGGGGTTGACTCGCAGAGGCAGCGAGTGACACAGGGGAAGGAGCAGTGGTGGGACCCGCATGAGGGGAATGGACGGCCTTGGTTCCATAGTGTTTAGCACTCTTATACCTGCACATGCTGGTGGTGGTTAGGCTGGTAGCGGTGGAACCCCCACTTAAAAATTTGGCATCAACTAGTACGGCTGTCAACATTGAGCTTGAACTAGTGGGGCATGTGTGGTATCGATTCTTCTCAGTTTAAAATCGTATACGTCCCCTATCTTGGGACCATATATTTTATGGATTTTTCGAACACGGAAAAGGAAAAATAGCTTGCTCTGGCCAGGGGAGTGTCTTTTCTACTGCAGCTAAGGGGACGTGTCCATGCTCTGCCTATCACAGGTCAGGAGCCTATTAAAAGAAGAACCAAAAAAAATCTGTTCTTCTTATCAGTTCAAAATCTAATACGTCCCCTATCCGGGTAAATTGTTTGGAGAGAGGGCCTGTAAGTGGGGGGCAGGCTGGGGGGAAGGAGGTTGAGCTGGAAGAGTCAGAGGAGTGCACCCTTGACTAGCGTGTGTGGTGGTGACAACAACCGGATGGAGTTCGAATGACGACGCAGGACCCCAACTTAAAAATTTAGCATCAACCGGTACGGTTGTCAACTCTGAAATTGGTCAAGTGGGGCATGTGTAGTATGCATTCTTCTCAGTTTAATACCGTATATGGCACCTATCCTGAAAAATATTTTTAAGAGAGAGAAAGAGAGGAAAAAGACGTATTTTTTAAAGTGACGTTCAGTATAGTACAGTTAAAGAGAAAGAAAGGATTTTATTAAATGGATTTGTATCACTGAGAGCAAAAGAACATATTTTTTTACGTGACGTGCAGTATAGATCACTTGGAGATAAAAAGGGGAATGTGCAAACTTGGGGTGCTATAGTGCAAACCACTATGGTGGTGACAACAGAGTGAGCGAGTGACACTGCAGGAGCAGGTGAACCACATAAACATTTTTCGTGGCCCTGTATAGCGGCGGTGACAACAGAGTCCGACTGAGAATGCAGTGAAATGGCTTTTGTTGAGCCTCCAAAAATTTTTTTCTTTTCGGAGTACATAAAGTCGACCCTCAGCAAAAATTTTTTTTTTAAATGTCGGTACTTGCGCCTCCTGAAAAATTGTCTTGGACTGTCTGTTTGACGCTCCTGAAACATTGTTTTACAGTGTCTGTAGTTGACACTGCGGAAAAAATTTTTGGAGAGAGGGCCTGTAGGTGGCCCTCCGGAAAAATTGTCGTAAAAGAGTGCCAGTTGGCCCTCTAAAAAATTGCGTTTTGGGTCAGTGTTAGGCAAATACGACAAGGAGGAGGAGGAGTAGGAGGAGTAGAGAAGAGGAATCGGATACATAAGTAATGTTAATCTTTAGCTGCTTTCCCCCGGAGATTTGAATTCCGTGGAAATCCAGGCTTTGTTCATTTTAATAAGCGTCAGCCTGTCAGCCCTGTCAGTTGACAGGCGTGTACGCTTATCGGTGATGATGCCACCAGCTGACCTGAATACCCGCTCTGACAGCACGCTAGCGGCAGGGCAGGTCAGCACCTCC
Source organism: Rhinella marina (assembly GCA_900303285.1). NCBI lineage: Eukaryota > Metazoa > Chordata > Amphibia > Anura > Bufonidae > Rhinella > Rhinella marina. Next base: position 21,423 of record ONZH01002877.1, read on the forward strand.
AAGGTGTACAGCTCCAGTTCAGGCCACGTGTCCAGCTTTGAAACCCAGTAGTTGTATGGAGCAGAGTGATCGGTCCGGACGTTGGTATGGTCAGCTAGGTACTCCCTCACCATCTTTCTGTAAAGCTCACCCCTACTCTGCCGAGACTTGGGACAGGTGACAGTGTCTTGCTGGGGTGACATAAAAGTGGCAAAGGCCTTGGAGAGCGTTCCCCTGCCAGTGCTGTTCAAGCTGCCTGCTTGCCTCCTCTCCCCCGCTACTTGGCCCAAAGAAGCAAGCCCTCTGCCGCTAGCAGTGTCAGATGGGAAGGATTGTTTCAGCTTGTGCACCAGGGCCTGTTGATATTGATTCACTCTCATACTCCTTTCCTGTACAGGGATGAGAGAGGAAAGGTTCTGCTTGTACCGTGGGTCCAGGAGAGTGAACACCCAGTAATCGGTGTTTGAAAAAATGCTTCTAACGCGAGGGTCACGGGATAGGCAGCCTAACATGAAGTCTGCCATGTGAGCCAGAGTCCCAACACGCAAGAATTCCCTCTCCTCACTGGCCTGACTCTCCATTTCCTCCTCCTCCTCCTCTTTAGCCTACACACGCTCAAGAGTTAAGAAGGACTGAGCATTGGTACCCTCTTCTGTCTCGCCGACATTCTCCTCCTCTTCCTCCTCATCCTCTTCCCCCTCCTCCGATACGTGCTGAAAAACAGACCGGAGGGTGCTCTGGCTATCAAGCGACGTATCTTCCTCCACCATCTCTTGTGACAAGCGCAAAGCTTCCGACTTCATGCTGAGCAGTGAGTTTTTCAACAGGCAAAGCAGCGGGATGGTGAGGCTGATAATGGCGGCATCGCCGCTGACCATCTGTGTTGACTCCTCAAAGTTGGTTAACACCTGGCAGATATCAGACATCCACGTCCACTCCTCATTGTAGACTTAAGGAAGCTGACTGACCTGACTACCAGTTCTGGTGGAAGTTGACATCTGGCAGTCTACAATTACTCTGCGCTGCTGGTAAACTCTGGATAACATGTTTAATGTCGAATTCCATCTTGTGGGCACATCGCACAACAGTCGGTGAGCGGGCAGTTGTAGGCGGTGCTGCGCTGCCCTGAGAGTGGCAGCATCTGTGGTCGACTTGCGGAAATGCGCACAGATGCGGCGCACCTTGGTGAGCAAATCAGACAGATTGGGGTATGTCTTGAGGAACCGCTGTACTATGAGATTGAACATGTGGGCCAGGCATGGCACATGTGTGAGTATGCCGAGTTGAAGAGCCGCCACCAGGTTACGCCCGTTGTCACACACAACCATGCCTGGCTTGAGGTTCAGCAGTGCCAGCCACAGATCGGTCTGCACCGTGATGCCCTGTAATAGTTTTTGGGCGGTGTGCCTTTTGTCACCTAAGCTCAGCAGTTTAAACACCGCCTGCTGGCGCTTAGCCACGGCACTGCTGCTGCGCCTAGAGCTACCGACTGAAGGCGCCGTGCCCACGGATGGTAATTCGGAGGAGGAGGTGGATAAGGAGGAGGGGTCGGAGGAGGAGGCATAGTACGTCTGAGAGACTGTGACCGAGGTAGGCCCCGCAATACTCGGTGTGGGCAGTACATGAGCGGCCCCAGGGTCAGACTTGGTCCCAGCCTCCACCAAGTTAACCCAATGTGCCGTCAGTGATATATAGTGTCCCTGCCCGGCAGCACTTGTCCACGTGTCCGTGGTTAGGTGGACCTTCTCAGAAACAGCGTTGGTCAGGGCACGGATGATGTTCTGTGACACGTGCTGGTGTAGGGCTTGGACGGCACATCGGGAAAAATAGTGGCGGCTGGGAACCGAATACCGAGGGGCAGCCACCGCCATGAGATTGCGAAAGGCCTTGGTCTCTACCAGCCCATAGGGCAGCATCTCCAGGCTCAGCAATTTGGAGATGTGGACGTTGAGGGCTTGGGCATGTGGGTGGGTGGAACTGTATTTCCTCTCGCACTCCAGCGTCTTCTGTAAAGACAGCTGAACGCTGCACAGGGACACATTGGTGGACGCTGTGAAGGATCGTGGAGGCGAAGGTTTGGTTTTTCAGCGGGAGGCACTCATGCCGGGGTCCTGGGCAGGGGGTTGACTAGCAGAGGCAGCGAGTGACACAGGGGAAGGAGCAGTGGTGGGACCCGCAGGAGGTTAATGGCCTTGGTTCCATTGAGTGGGGTGTTTAGCACTCATATGCCTGCGCATGCTGGTGGTGGTTAGGCTAGTAGTGGTGGCACCCCTGCTGATCCTGGTGTGGCACAGGTTGCACACCACGTCCGTCGGTCATCCTCAATTTCTTTAAAGAACCTCCAGACTTGCGAACATCTAGGCCTCGCTACGGGAGCTTCACTACGTGAAACAGTTGCTGATGATGCACCAGCTCTGGCCCTGCTTCTCCCTCTGGCCACACCACTGCCTCTTACAACCTGTTCTGGTGCAGCACTCGCCTCCGCCTCAGAAGCACTGTCTTCACTCGGCATATCAACCCAGCTTGGGTCAGTCACCTCGTCATCCTCCGATTCCTCAGTCTGCTCCCCCCTCGGACTTCCTGCCCTGACAACAATTTCACCACTGTCTGACAACCGTGTCTCCTCATCATCCGACACCTCTTTACAAACTTCTTCCACTAAGTCAACATTGTCCTCATCATCATCACCCACAGACTGCGACAGTTGGAAAACTTGGGCATCGGGAACGAGGTCAGCAGCAACCTGAGAAGTGGTTTGTGACTCTGGGAAGGGTCCAGAAAACAGTTCCTCAGAGTATGCCGGATCGCATTCCAAATTTTCCTGGGAGGGGGCAGACTGGGGGGAAGGAGGTTGAGGTGGAGGAGCCAGAGGAGTGCTCCCTTGGGTAACGTGGGTGGACTGCGTGGAAGACTGACTGGTGGACAAATTACTTGAAGCATTGTCCGCAATCCACGACATCACCTGTTCGCACTGTTGTGGTTTCAACAGTCCTCTACCATGTGTCCCTGTAAGTTGAGACATGAAGCTAGAGAGTGTAGCTCTGCAGTGTTCCCCTGCTCCCTCATCAGCAGGTACTGTCTCACCCTGCCTAGGACCATGGCCTCTGCCCCCTGCAGTAATTGAATGCCCACGCCCACTCCCTCGTCCTCGACCCTTAGCCCTGGGGATCAACATTTTCTGTATATAAGTGTATTATATATACAAAAAAAAAAAAATGGGCCTGCTGTACTGAAACCCACAAACTTGTTCAATCTGAACAAGTTAATATATAGTGGATAAGTTAGAGCAAAATTACGTATTTTATTACGTACCGTGCAGTATGGAGCAATTACACTGAAACTATTAGATTAGGCAGACTTGGTCTGCTTAAGTGCAACCCAGACATATGTCGCACATAGAGATTTTTCTAATGTAGCTGTATCAGTGAGAGCAAAAGACCGTATTTTATTACATGACATACAGTATGGGTCACCTGGACAGGAAATACGGATTGTGGTTTGTGGTGACTGGCCAGCCGAACTGTGACACACAGAATGGTTCAACACAGCTGTATGAAATGGATTTGTGTCACTGAGATTAAAAAAAAAAAAGTTTTTTTTAATTTTTTTTTTACGTGACATGCAGAATATATCAGAGAGCAAACTCAGCCCCTGCTGACTGTGGCTATTTTCACTGCAACCCAGACAAATGTCGCACAGAGATTTTTCTAATGTAGCTGTATCAGTGAGAGCAAAAGACCGTATTTGATTACGTGACGTATAGTAGCTGTTTGAAATGGATGTGTGTCACTGAGAGCCAAAAAATAAACTTTTTCCAGTCTCCCTTCAAAATGCTGCAAATATGGCGGTAGCTGCACTACTAGTGCCAGCAAGCCCAGCCACAAGCAGATAAAAAAAAGGGGTCTTGTAGCCCTAACAAGGGCTGTTGGGTTCTTTTAGAATCACTCCTGCCTAACACACATCTAGTAGAAAACTCTAACCCTCTCCCTGTATCACACTGCAGATCTGTCCCTAACGGCATCCAGGCAGCGACTGAGCACCGCGGGCAGTCACTAGTATATTCCAGGGTCACCTGATCAGGCCAGCCAACCCCTGCTATCGACATGTAAGGGCCCCATGTGATGCTGGGTGTACCGCAGAGTCAAAAATTCAAAAGGCGGGAGATGCCATTTCCTCGAGCATGGCGAGATACTCGTCCGAGCACTTACGAGTACCCTAATACTCGAACGAGTATCAAGCTCGGAACAAGTATGCTCGCTCATCTCTAATTATTGCCAAAGGATTTGTGATTGCAATCATTTTCTGGAAGAAATTGAGTATTATCTGACAGAATTGCAGGGGTGCCAATACTTTTGGCCAGCACTGTATGATGATGCCAAGCGAGAGAAAGGTCAAGTTTGTTTAATTATCACATCCCTTTGTTCTCCCAGGAGATAAGTTGCCATGGTGTTTGGCAGTGGCTTTCTCCTCTGTACTCAATTAAAACACAAACCTGGTTGGCCCAACCAAATGTGTATCTGCATGGGGGAGTAAAGAGATATAGCTGTGTTTTTTTAAGTCCTTTCTATGGAATAAAGAGCAACATAGTTTATTCTACATTTTATTCTTGGATATGGAAGAATAACTTGAAACACGGCATAACAGGTGTCCAGCTGAGTTTGACAATAAAATAGGCTCCATTTGATGTATAGCAAGCATAGAAATATTATTATAAACAACTGTAAGATCTTACATTACAGAATATAAGCATAATCACAGGCCCTAAAAATTAGGAGCTTTAAACGATGTGGTCATTTTGTCTACATTATCTAGGAAAAGAAAATGATAATCATTAAAGGCGTTTAAGATATAATGAAATCCATTCTCCCCTGCTGAGAAACTGTGATACCATAAAATTAATGTTTAAGAGAGAGGGAGAGAATGACATAAATGAGTTCAGTGCAGGTGCATTAGGTAATTATAAGATACAGTAGTAATACACATCAGATCGCTCTCTTATAGGCTTTTTCTTTTAGTTTTTGCTATATTTCATTTTTTTATGCCTCCTCAGGTCATCTTGGCTACTCTGGGTACTAACTATGTTTCATTACTAAATAAAAGAATTTTGAAAGTTAAAATTCAGTTAATACTGTAGGCAGAAACAAAGGGCACATTTATTAAGACTGGCATTTTAGACAACCGTCTTAAAAAGGCCCTGTGCTGGCAGAGGATCCGCTGAAGTTATGAAGAGGCAACGGCATCTCCATAACTTTAGTCAATCCAGCGCCAGTTCTAAATGCTAGACAGCTTCTGAGCTGTCTTACATTGAGGCCCCTTTCACACGACAGTATTTTTTGCGGGCTCCGATCCTAAAACAGGCGTAGAAAATGGCAAATGAGAAAGGGCAGGAGGCTTGTCACCTTCCCCGCCCACCATTTTAGACCTGACGTGAATAGGGCGAAGTCGCAGATAGCCACAAAACTAACTGTTGTGCCGCAATCTGAGCCTGAAATACACCTAATTTAGGCGTATTTCAGTATAATAAATGACCTCCTAAGTAGATTAATTAATATCCAATTAATTAATCTGCAGGCTGCATGTTATAGAGCAGGAGGAGCTGAGAAGATTGATTTATAGTTTTATGGTAAAACATTCAGTATTTCATTCAATTAAATATCAATTCATTTTGGGCTTTGAAGTCCAGGAGTTGGTCATATCAGTGATTTACAGCTATCTCTGTATACACAGACATAGAGGGAAGGCTGTCAGTCACTGATAGAATGACCTTATTGACTTGAAATCCCAGAATGAACACGGATATAAACGAATAAAGTACAAGTTATACTGAAATGTTTCCAATAAAACTATATATCAACCTGCTCAGTTCCTCAACTGCCTTCAGCTCAGACACCATTTTCAATTAGACAGGTTCCCTTTAAGAGGTGTTTTTTTGAAGGGCCACTCCCCTGGTGTTGTTTATGAGGAGGCACTCTGTTAGTGCTTTTCATGGATGTGCTTTTCATTGGTGTTATTTATAGGTGGGTCCTTCACTGATATTTTTTTATGGGTTCTGAGCTCCTGGAAGCGCAGTATGCAATTAAAGGGGTATTCTCATCTTAGACAATGGGGGCATATCGCTAGGATATGCACCCATTGTCTTATAGGTGTGGGTCCCACCGCTGGGACCCGCACCTATATCCAGAACGGAGCGGGGAGCGCTGCGCCTGGAGGACTCCGGGTTTCCGGGGGTCCGGCCACCACCAGGCGCAGGTCCCAGCTCCGCTCATAGAAATGAATGGGAGTCGGGCCGTGCATGCGCGGTGCGCTCCCATTCATTTCTGTGGAGCCGACGAAAGTATTTTCGGCAGCCCCATAGAAATGAATGGAGGGCGGCTGCGCATGCGCAGTGCGCCCTCATTCAGTTCAGGGGCTCCGTTCTGGATATAGGTGCGGGTCCCAGCGGTGGGACCCGCACCTATAAGACAATGGGGGCATATCCTAGCGATATGCCCCCATTGTCTAAAATGAGAATAACCCTTTAATGTATTGATTCATAGGGAGACTGCCTGTGTCTTAAAACAATCAAGACAGCAACTTTTACCTGTTCAACTTCTGTGTTAAGTAGAGGCTTATCAACATAAAATGAAAAAACAGAATAAAAGATGACCTGTATGTTACTCTTCCACCCTAGGTGCCCCCTCCCCCCATGGGTGCCTCGCAGTAAGTACAACACTGCTACTTATAGCATCATCACACAATACAGTACTGTGAGGGACTCCATTTTATTTGCATCAATTATCCTCTTTTCCAAGTAAACACCAGCCCCTGTAACAAATATTTTTGAATGGAAAATATCTAAATTGACCTTTTAGAATTTATATGTATACTGATTTTTAAGTTGCAGCACAACAATATAAATTACAGGTACTTTAAAGGTGCGTCTAATGGACTGAAATGAACATACATGGTCCCCCTAGACCAGGGATGCATAACTTGTTCTTGGCTGAGGGCTACATTGTCAGAATAAACTATGGGCCTCAATAAAACTTAAAGGGGTATTAACGTCTAAGACAGTAATGGCATATCAAAAGTATATGCTGTGAATGTCTAATAGGTACTGGATCCATCTCCAGAACTCTGACCTGTTGAGAGAATGGGGTACTACTAACTCCCTAGTTCTCAAGTCAGTAAGCGTGTCTCTCTTTATCATAGTTAATGTATTACTGAAACAGGCAAGTGTTTCACAACTGCCATAAGCTACAAAGAATATGGCTGAATGTACTCATGGCCACTTCTGCACTCCATATACACTTTTCTGGAGTGCCACATGGGGATCAAAAGACCCCCATTTTGCCAACATATGTAGATGGTCAGACAGCCATTCATTAGCATTTACATGCCATGGAAAATACATGTGAACGACTACTAGACAAAGACTAGCATGTCTATCACCAGATGGCTGGGGGTTGGACAGAATGGCATTGAGGGCTGAATGTGGCCCCAGGGCTGCAGGTTTTGCAACCCTTCCCTAGACCTAGTCCTTCAGTTTAGTTTGAATGAGTAAAGAATATATTTCAAATTGTGAGTAATATAATAGCATGGGACTAATGCTCCATCAGAGGGAAGTAGTACAGAGAAATTCAGTGTGTTGTCATACCTTGTATTAATAAGTTATTTTCCCTATAAGCAATGGTTTTTGAGGAGAATTTCTACTAAAGGACATTTTTATTTCGAGTGGAATTGGCATACATATGTACTATTGACCCTCATAGATGTCTATGTGTGTTGTGTTACATCTGTGGTACATCTTGGAAGTTGAACAGAGCCATTATAACCTGGCTTGTAGGGATGAGCGAACCGAACCGTAACGAACCAGATTCGTTACGAACTTTCCCAAAAGTTCGGTTCGTCACCGAACCGAATTTTGATAAAGTTCGTAATGAATCTGGTTAAAATAACGGCGACGCCAAATATACGCATATTTGCTAATATGTATGCTAATGCGTACGCTAATGCGTACGCTAATGCGTTAGAATTCATAAAATGCGTACACATTAGCGAACATTCTCAAATATGCGTATATTTAGGGTATGGAATATGCCGTATTCCTTACCCTAAATATACGCATATTTGAGTTTACATTCTCAAATATGCGTATATTTTGCGTCGCCGTTATTTTGAGGGAACCGAACCGAACCGTAACCGTAACAAACCAGATTCTTAACGAATCTGGTAAAAAAAAAACGGCGACGCAAAACTGTACTTTTTTCACAGAATAGACCAGGATACAAGGGATTATTACTCCTATAATCCCTTGTATCCTGGTTTTCTGTGAAAAAAAAGATGTGTGACGTCACCCACACAGACCAGGAAGTGCCTGATCGCGCCGACATTTTGTCAGTGCGTCTTCAGACATCAAAGAGAAAGGAGCTCAATAGATAGAGAGGGAAAAGAGATAGATAGATAGATAGATAGATAGATACAGGGAGAGATAGAGAAGAAATAGAAAGGGTTAGTGAGAAAAGCAGGAGAGAGGAAGAGAAAGCTTGATATAGAAGTTAAGGTGATAGATAGGGAAAGAGGCTGAGAAAGCAAGAGATAGGTAGAGATAGGGAGAGGAAGTCATATAAATAAAACATTTGTGTCATCTAGGGAGAGATAGGGTGAGAAAAAAATTGTGAGAGAAAAGAGTCAGGACAGGTAGCATTCCTGTTCTGTGACCGTACAAGCTACACGTTGCTGCTCAGCTGGGTGCTGTCAACCCCGTTAAGCCACAACAAAAACAGTTAAAAAAAAACTTCAAAAAAAAAGTTATAAACAAATTAAAAAAAAAATTAAAAAAAGTTTTTTAAAAAAAGGTAAAAAAAAGTTATAAAAAAAAAAGTTTAAAAAAGTATAAAAAAAATATATCATTACATTTTCCCCCACACAATAAAAAAATGTCCAAGCGTCCTACTTCCAGCACTTCCCAGGCAAGAAGTGCAACAGGAGGCGGTGAGGGTAGAAGAAGTGGCAGCACCAGGCCCGGTGGCAGCCGGGGTAACAGGCGTGGCAGCAGGGTGCAGCTACCCCTGACGGCCACCGATCAAGTAAGAACAACACAGCCAGCGGTTCTAGATTGGCTTACCCAGTCCTCCAGTTCCACCGCCCAAAGCTCCCAAACGAGGAGTCAAGCATCCGCTGGATCATCTGACACCACCCTTACATGGGACGGTCAGCGAGAGTCCTCTGCCCCGTCCCCTGTTATTAGAATGCCACTCTCCTTTGGGGCACCTTCTGCCAGGGAACTCTTTGCAAACCTTGATCTGCCCTTGGAGTCTCTACCACTTTTTAGTGATGAGGAGGAGGAGGAAGTCCACCAAAGTCAGCGGGTGGAAGGTACTGAGACTCCAGAGGAAGTGTTGGCTGTAAGAAGTCAACAGAGCCAGGGAGGGGCATCCAGTGCCACACCTGATATCCTGTCCCAGCCACCGGAGGAAAGTAGCAGTGGTCCTGACTTTGATGATGATGTCGCTGATCGGACGTGGCGCCCTCAAGCAGCATTATCGTCAGCATCATCGGTGGAGGAAATAGAGGTGCCACCAACACAGCAACATCCCACTATTGCAAGCAACCGAGGCACAAGAGGGAGGGGTAGAAGTGAAGCTACCAGGCAGAGATCACCCTCTCAAAGCCTTGGTCCTGAGAGGGCACCCTCAGGCAGCAGTGGCAGTCAACAGCCAGCAAGACCCCCCGTGGCTGTCAGCAAACCACGGTCCTCAGTCGCCTGGCAGTTCTTCTGCCTGGGGACAGATAAGCATATTGCTTTGTGCCTGCTGTGCAATGAGAGGGTCAGTCGTGGTAGGGGTTATAATCTGGGGACAACATCCATGCGAAAGCATATGGAAAGGCAACACCAACAGGCCTGGAAGAACCGTGACCCCAATACCACCTCCTGTCATGATGCACCATACACTGCAGATCCCATCATGCAGCATCCTCTCACTGGAACTCAGGGCTCGTCAGCCTCAGTTGCCAGCAGCAGCACAGTGTCACTGCCATGCAGGGGAGCACGCCGCGGCGAAAAATTGGCCCCACCCATTATTAAAAGCCCCGCCCATATCTAATAGACCACTCCCAACAAACACTACAGCTGAAATGATATGGTTGAGGCCCAGTTCTATACATCATATGGAGAGGGGAGGACGTGTCCTGGCTGCACTGCCTGCTTCACATTATACAATATACAACAGCAGGCTACACACAGCCAGGAAGATCCTCCACTCTCCTCCCTCCCCAGATCCTGCTCCAGGCCTGAGCGTCCCCCCCCCCACCATCTGCCACCTGCCTGTGCCCTGCTGACCCCCTTTGGTCATCCTCACCCAGCTCTGAATCCTCCTTCTGTAAATGGCAGAGGGAGGAGCCGGAGCATCGCCTCTCCTACACAGCGCCCCACATACCTCGTACATCCAGTGGTGTCTGCTCTGTTGTAGACGTTCTCTTTCCTCATCTTCTCCATTCGGACCAGACCGCCATGAAGATTTTTCAGCCATCTCTCGTCTCTGCAGAGATACAAACAGACATTAGTTTCCCACATTTCCATCATCTTTACATCTTCTGAACACCTCATCCTGCCACCCCCAATACTGTGCCCGCTGTGCTCCCCCAATACTATACTGCAGAAACTGTCCCCTGAAAAATACTACTACCACACAGATAGTGCCCCCTTTATTAATTATTGGCACACAGTGTTCTAAAAAATAACTGCGCCTAGACTAATGATATTATGCCAGGGTGCCCCCCAAAAGTAACAGTGCTCCCCAAAATCCCACCAATAGAAATAATTATCTGCCAGACCACACTTAGTAGTAATAATGTCCCCATAGTGCCCATATTAGACATCATGTTCCCCATAGCCCCCCAGTAGTAGTAAAGCTCACAATAATACCACAGCTTAGTGCCCGCAGTTGAGCTAATATCCCAATAATGTATACCAGTATAAAATACCCCTATATAGTGCCCCAGTAAATGCCCTCATAGTGCTCCTCTCCCCCATAGTGTTCCCCATAATATGCCAGTAAAAAATGCCCCTTCTTACTGCTCCCATTATTTTTAAATAATGAAATTTTTGAAAAAAAAATGGCATGGGGTCCCCCCCTTTTTTCCTTCACCAGCCAGATACAACCAGCAGCGGCAGCCTGGCACTACCAGGGTGGGAAGGGACAGGGTTATTGGCCCTTCCCAGCCTAATGGTACCAGCCTACAGCCGCCCCAGAGCCAGACCCTCAATTTAGAAGGTCCGGTCCTGCGGGTACCCGGCTCTTCCCGGCACCCCTGGTGGAGGTGGGTGCCGAGGTAATAGATGTTGGGGTTAGTGCTGGCCTGCCATACCGGCAAGCACTAAGCCCAGTATTAGTAATCAGGGCCGTCTGTAGATAGCCGTAATTACTAAAACTGTAGTATTGTAAAAAAAATACACACACACAAGTATAAAACATTTTATTGAAATAAACACTCCCCCAGACCCCTGTTTGACCATTTTATTAAAAAAAAAAAAAAAAAAAAAAAAGCTGGTCCGACGTAGTCCACCGAATCCGATGTAGTCCTCTGCATTCACGACCCTGAAAAATAGAAAACAAACACACAAACACAGACCACTTACCTCTTCCTGCAGTGGGATAATACACACAGCGATGTCACTGTACAGGGATAATAAACACAGTGATGTCACCGTACAGGGCTAATAAACACAGTGATGTCACTGTACAGGGATAATAAATCTCAGATCAACACATTGTGCCCCCATCAGACCTCAGATCAGCGTCTTGCGCCCCGATCAGACCTCAGATCAACACAATGTGCCCCCATCAGAGCTCAGGTCAGCGTCTTGTGCCCCCATCAGACCTCAGATCAGCGTCTTGTGTCCCTATCAGACCTCAGATCAGCGTCTTGTGTCCCCATCAGACCTCAGATCAGCGTCTTGTGCCCCATCAGACCTCAGATCAGCGTCTTGTGCCCCCATCAGACCTCAGATCAACACAATGTGCCCCCATCAAAGCTCAGGTCAGCGTCTTGTGGCTCTATCCGACCTCAGGTCAGCGTCTTGTGCCCCCATCAGAGCTCAGGTCAGCGTCTTGTGCCCCCATCAGACCTCAGGTCAGCGTCTTGTGCCCCCATCAGACCTCAGGTCAGTGTCTTGTGCCCCCATCAGACCAGCGTCTTGTGCCCCCATCAGACCTCAGATTAACACAATGTGCCCCCATGTGCCCCCGTCAGACCTCAGGTCAGCGTCTTGTGGCCCCCCCTCAGATCAACACAATGTGCCCCCATCAGACCTCAGGTCAGCGTCTTGTGCCCCCCTCAGACCTAAGATCAGCCCACCCAGCCACTTTAAAAAATCATACTTACCTGTTCTGGCCGCCGCTGTCCTCAGGTTCCCCGCTCCACTCTCTTGCCTGCCGGCGCTCACTATGACCTGACGCTGCGTCAGGTCATAGCGTCAGGTCATAGTGCGCGCCAGGGAAGAAGGTGGAGCGCGGAACCAGTGAGGACAGCGGCGGCCAGAACAGGTAAGTATGATTTTTTTTTTAAGTGGCTGGGACCTGGGTGGGCTGATCTGAGGGGAGCGCGGGGCCCCTGGCAGTGCGGCAGATATTAGAACATGGCAACCGCATCAAAGTGATGCGCACGCCATGTTCTAAGTATCGGACGGCAAGAAAACTCGGTATCGAGCTTCGGTACCACACTAGGTACTGAAACCGTACCGAGTTTTCGATATATCGTGCAACCCTAGTACAGGGCACGGTACAGGAGGCATGGTAAAAGACAAGGGCACAGTACAGGGCAGGGCGGCACGGTACAGGGCAGGGGGGGCACAATACAGGGCCGGGGCGACACGGTACAGAGCAGCACGGTACAGGGCAGGGGGGGCACAATACAGGGCAGGGGGGGCACAATACAGGGCAGGGAGGCACGGTACAGGGCAGGGGGCACGGTACAGGGCAGGGAGGCACAATACAGGGCAGGGAGGCACAATACAGGGCAGGGGGGGGCACAATACAGGGCAGGGGGGGCACAATACAGGGCAGGGGGGGCACAATACAGGGCAGGGAGGCACGGTACAGGGCAGGGGGCACGGTACAGGGCAGGGAGGCACAATACAGGGCAGGGAGGCACAATACAGGGCAGGGGGGGCACAATACAGGGCAGGAGGGGGCACAATACAGGGCGGGGGGGCACAATACAGGGCGGGGGGGCACAATACAGGGCAGGGGCACAATACAAGGCAGGGGGGCACAATACAAGGCAGGGGGGGCACAGACTCACCATTTTCTCTTGCTGCAGCAGGAGGTCGGCTGGCCGGATGGCTGTTCCGGCGGGAGCGAGGTCCGGCTGGATGGCTGTTCTGCCCGGTGGAAGGACTGGCCGGGCAGCCAGTCACATGGGGCTCTGGAGCGGGGGCTTGAAATGATTGGTGGAGAAGCAGCTTCCGCCCTCTGCTTCTCCACCAATCAGATACGACATTACAGCAGCGCAGAGGAGAGGTAGGAGAAAAACCTCTCTCCCCTCTCCTCTTTAGCGCTGCTGCCGCCTGCAAAACGAACCAGGGCAGCGCCGCCTGTGGCGATTGCGGTGCGGCC
>ONZH01002878.1:0-51914 GCA_900303285.1 Rhinella marina
GATCTGGTTTGACACCTTCAGAACTGACAACATGTCCCAGGTACTTGACTTCTAGTTTCAGTAGGTAGCACTTACAAGGTTTAACTTTGAGTCCATAATTGATGAGAACTTGAAAAACTTCGGCAAGATGCTTTAAGTGGTCTTCATAGGATTTGGAGTAAATGATGACATCATCCAGGCATAGTAAAACAGTTTCAAAGTTCTTATGGCCTAAACAGCGTTCCATTAGTCTCTGGAAAGTTCCAGGCACATTGCAAAGTCCAAAGGGCATGTAATTAAATTCGAATAGGCCATAGGGGTAGTAAATGCTGTTTTTTCACGATCTTCAGGAGCCATGGGTAGTTGCCAATACCCGCTGGTTAAATCCAGGGTTGAAAAGTAAGCTGAGGATCCTAATGCTGTCAAGGACTCCTCAATTCTTGGTAAAGGATAGGCATCCTTATGAGTAATTTGATTAATCTTCCTATAATCCACACAAAATCGTATGCTACCATGTTTTTTCCGGACAACAACTAAAGGGGCAGCCCATGGACTATGGCTGTCTTGGATAATTTTTGAATCCTTCATCTCTTGGATCATTTTCTTCACAGATTGGTACATAGTTGGTGGTATTGGTCGGTACCTTTCTTTGATTGGAGGGTGTGAACCTGTAGGGATGGTGTGCTTGATAACACTGACCTCTCCATAATCTGTAGGATGTTTACTGAAGGCTGGTTGATGATCTTTCACAACTTTTAAGACTCCTTCAAGTTGTTCTTGAGGCGTAGAAGCATCTCCCATATGGAGTTCTTTCCACCACAATGGATTTGGGGTATTATCTGGAGTATTCAGCTTCTGAGAAGACTGTTGAGTTGTAGCTGCAGGTACACTGATAACATCTTGAAAAGTGACTTGTAACAATTGAGCAACAGAGCAGTGCTTGTGCAAGGTAACACTGTTACTACTTAAGTTCAGAAGACGAATTGGCACTTTACCTTGGGAAACGGTCACTAGGCTTCTCGCAGCTCGGACTAGAGGATAGTCTTCCAGGTTGATGGGTTCTACCAGGGCTTGGTAGTCTTGACCTTGAATTCCAAGGGTGGCTCGGCACCACAAAAGGGTTTCAGTGTTAGGTTTCAGGATCACTGGTTGGTTATCTCTGATGCGAGCACAGCAAATCTCACCTTTCTCATTAGCAAATTTCTGTTGTGCACTTAACACATGGATGGTCTCTTGTATCACCTTTTTGGAGGCAGGTGAAGCTGTAGGCATGGATTTATGTAGAGCTTCAAGCATTTCAGTGTAACAGTTCCTAAGGACATTCATTCCTAGGACTACTGGAGGGTTGTTATCTTCTCTTACTTGTACTACAATGATACCTTGTTGGGGTAGTGTAGTTCCTCCAACTTTGGCTCCCAGTTGGCTCCCAGTATCCATGTACGGGTACAGGTTTACCGTTGCTGGCTATAATGCTCAGCCAGGATTCTGGTGGCTGCGTTAACTGATCAGGATCCCAGTATTTTTCAAATGCAGTCTGTTGAATAGTTGTGACTTGAGATCTGGTGTCCAATAAGGCAACAAAGGGAACACCATTAATTCTGAGAACTACTTCTGGACGGGCTCCTACATATCTGGGCATCCAGTTGGGATCTTCTGGACCGACTAGAGCAGTGGTTCTCAACTCCAGTCCTCAGGACCCACCTGCCGGTCATGTTTTCAGGATTTCCTTAGTATAGAGCAGCTGATTTAATTAGCGTTCATCCATCAGGACTTACCACAGGTATTCATTCCGTGGGATATTCCCAAATCCTGACTGGCAGGTGGGTCCTGAGGACTGGAGTTGAGAACCACTGGACTAGAGGGACGGCCATACTGGACTTAGTATTAACCAATAGACCTGACAGAACAACAGATGTGCAGGTAGGGGGACACCTGGGAAATAGTGACCATAATATAATAACCTTCCAACTGTCATTCAAAAGAGCGTTTCTTCAGGGAGGAACAAAAATACCTAACTTCAAAAAAGCTAAATTTAGCCAACTAAGAGAGGCCATAGGCCTAACTAACTGGGACAAAGTCCTCAAAAATAAAAATATAGCCACAAAATGGGATATTTTTAAAAGCATCCTAATATCTAATTGTGAGAGGTGCATACCTTATGGGAATAAAAGGTTAAGGAACAAGAAAAAAAACAATGTGGATAAACAGAACTGTAAAGAAAGCAATAAATGACAAACAGAAAGCATTTAAATCACTAAAACAGGAGGGGAGCGAGGAAGCATTGAAAAACTACAAGGAAAAAAATAGAATATGTAAAAGACAAATAAAAACAGCCAAACTAGAGACCGAGAGATTAATCGCCAAAGAAAGTAAAACTAACCCTAAAATGTTCTTTAATTATATAAATGGTAAAAAGTATAAACCTGAAGGTGTCGGCCCCTTACAGAGTAATGAGGGGGGAGTTGCAGAGAGCGATGAGGAGAAAGCAAAGCTACTAAATATCTTTTTCTCCACTGTATTCACTGAGGAAAATAAACTGTCAGATGAAATGCAGAATATAAAAGTAAATTCCCCATTAAAAGTACCCTGTCTGACCCAGGAAGAAGTAGAGCTGCGTCTTAAAAAGATTAAAATAGACAAATCGCCAGGACCGGATGGCATACACCCCCGTATCCTAAGAGAATTAAGTAATATCATCGCCAGACCCTTATTTCTGATATTTAAGGACTCTATACTGACAGGGAGTGTTCCACAGGATTGGCTCATAGCAAATGTGGTGCCAATATTCAAAAAGGGTCCAAAAACAGAGCCTGGGAACTATAGGCCGGTAAGTTTAACATCTGTCGTGGGTAAACTGTTTGAGGGTTTTCTAAGAGATGCTATCTTGGAGTACCTCAATGAAAATAAGCAAATTACTCCATCCATTTATTACAGTACTTTTTGGCACCTTTGGGTGCAATATACACGGACTGTATAGGCCAGTCCAGGATTTAAGCACCAATTACATCCAAAAAGGAAGAGAGCACAAACCATACAACCTAATAAATTACTCCATATCAGCATGGCTTCATGAGGGATCGGTCATGTCAAACCAATTTAATAAGTTTCTATGAGGAGGTAAGTTCTAGACTGGACCGCAGCGAATCAATGGATGTCGTATATCTGGACTTCTCCAAAGCATTTGACACTGTACCACATAAAAGGTTAGTATATAAGATGAGAATGCTTGGCCTGGGAGAAAATGTCTGTATGTGGGTAAGTAACTGGCTCAGTGATAGAAAACAGAGGGTGGTTATTAATGGTACATACTCAGATTGGGTCACTGTAACTAGTGGGGTACCACAGGGGTCTGTATTGGACCCTATTCTCTTCAATATACAGTATTTATTAATGATCTTGTAGAAGGCTTGCACAGTAAAATATCAATTTTTGTAGATGACACTAAACTGTGTAAAGTAATTAACACAGAAGAGGACAGTACACTGCTACAGATGGATCTGGATAGACTGGAGGCTTGGGCAGAGAAGTGGCAGATGAGGTTGAACACTGACAAATGTAAAGTTATGCATATGGGAAGGAATAATGCAAGTCACCAGTACATACTGAATGGTAAAATATTGGGTAACTCTGACATAGAAAAGGACCTAGGAATTTTAGTGAACAGAAATCTAAGCTGCAGAAACCAGTGTCAGACAGCTGCTGCCAAGGCCAATAAGATAATGGGTTGCATCAAAAGAGGCATAGATGCCCGTGATGAGAACATAGTCCTGCCACTTTACAAATCACTAGTCAGACCACACATGGAGTACTGTGTACAGTTCTGGGATCCTGTGAACAAGGCAGACATAGCAGAGCTGGAGAGGGTTCAGAGGAGGGCAACTAAAGTAATAACTGGAATGGGTGGACTACAGTACCCAGAAAGATTATCAAAATTAGGCTTATTCACTTTAGAAAAAAGACGACTGAGGGGAGATCTAATAACTATGTATAAATATATCAGAGGTCAGTACAGAGATCTCGCCCACGATCTATTTATCCCCAGGATTGTGACTATGACGAGGGGCCATCCTCTGCGTCTGGAGGAAAGAAGGTTTGTACACAAACATAGAAGAGGATTCTTTACGGTAAGAGCAGTGAGACTATGGAACTCTCTGCCTGAGGAGGTGGTGATGGTAAGTTCACTAAAAGAGTTCAAGAGAGGCCTGGATGTATTTTTGGAGGGTAATAATATTATAGGTTATAGTTACTAGAGAGGGGTTGTTGATCCAGGGAGTAATTCTGATTGTCTGATTGGAGTCGGGAAGGAATTTTTTTCCCTAAAGTGGGGAAAACTGGCTTCTACCTCACAGGGTTTTTTTGCCTTCCTCTGGATCAACTTATAGGAAAACAGGCCGAACTGGATGGACAGATGTCTTTTTTCGGCCTTGTAAACTATGTTACTGTGTTACTGTTCTACCTCCCGAGGGGCGGTCCTTGTCCTCAGGGGTCGACCGTTTAACTGCCAGCACTGGCTTTCTGTATGGCCTGGCTTGCGACAATGTCTACAGATGGGTCATTTACCCGGGCTTTTAGGATAAGTCTCTCTATTATCAGGAGGGAAATGTTTCCGTGGTAACTGTGTCTCATCCTCCATCAATATGGGTTTTTCCCACTGTTCCAGTTTCTTACATACTTTCTCTAGACTTTTGGTTAAGAAGTTAAATTGCTCTGTCAAGGCAGCAACTGCATCAGGAACTGGTGCTTGGGCTTCCTGATTCACTATAGGGTGATATTGCAAAACTCTAGCAGGCTTATTTACAGACAGTTCAGTAGGCCTAGCAGGTTCTGGTTGTGGGTCTTTCCCCAGAATACTGATAACTAGCTCTTTGAAGTCTAGGAAGGTAGAACTTGGGTGTTGTGTAGCTAACATTTTTAACTGGCTCTTTAAGGTTTCTGTTCTAACGCCTTCAATAAATTGCTCTCTCAGTGTTTTATCTTGATCCACTGCTTCATGAGGATCTATCTGTATCATAGCTTTAAGGGCTTCTTGTAAAGATAATGCAAAATCTCTGAGTGACTCACCAGGCTGCTGTTTCTTGCTGAAGAATCTCATCTTGACTTCTGACTCAGACCTGGGTTCAAACGTGGCGTAGAGTCGTTCAAGTATCTGCTCCACCGTCTTTTTCTCTGAGCTCGGCCAGGATTTCACTTCTCTGAGAGCTGCAATTCCAATTGTGCAAGGAGAATTTCCATCTGTTGATCTGTTGACACAGGGTACAATCTGAATACAGCCAACATTTTTCTTTAAATTCCTTTAAAGTGTGAGCTTCCCCAGAATATCTTGGAAACCAGGGTGCTCCAAGAAAATAAGGCATTGTTAAAGGCATCATGGTTGGTGCTGCAGCGGCTGGCGGTGTGCTGGGACTAGCTGCGGCTACTGCAGGGGACCCGCTGGAGTCAGGCTGCGCGTTATTCTCCTGATCTGACATAGCGATAACAGGCCTTCACAATTATGCAATTTAAATAGGATTTGCAACAGTTTTCTGTAGCGTTGCTATGGGCAACCACAACTTTATAAGGCGTCTGGCCCTTTAAGAATTGCGGCAGTAGCGCAGTATCGGCGTATATAATGTCCCACAGGGCTGACTGTAGACTCTGACAGTCCTCACTAGGATTAATCCTGGTAATTTGCACTCACTCAGCTTTACTGGGTTAGCAATGAAGGTCCAGTGACACTGGGATTTTCCTTTCTTGGACTCGCTACCGCTTCTCTTCTCTCTGTTAGGGGTACTGCTAGCTTGCTTGTCCCCTGGGAACCCTTGATCTGCACTTTTGGTTCCACTTATAACACTCAGGCCTCTGCGCTCACTTAGGGTCCGCCCTCTAGGTTCCTCTGGATAATAAGGACGGCACAAATAGTAACACCGCATACAAGTCTATGGTGGCGCAGTGAGTAATACTTTATGTTTCACAAGGGGGTGGAGACTTAAGTTATCCCGCTACTGTAGTGATGATGGCGCAGCAAAAATTAACTGTTATGACGGTTGGGCGCCATTTTGGATGCAATATACAGTCTTTTCAACGCAAACTGGCTGCGACACTTTTAAGTGCAATAAACGTTTCAGGCGTATATTTTTCTCAATAACACAGTTCTCTCACATCAAAGTGGGGCTCATTCGCATAATATTCGCATATAGCGTACAAGTCTATAAATCCTGTTCGTGACCGCCAATTTTCTGCAGCCACCAGCCACAGGGATATGTGAGTGATATGGTTGGTAGGTTGTCACAGTGTACACGGTGTAGCCGGTGGTTTTACTCACAGTTAGTTGAATCTTCCCTGGGCAGTGTGCAGTTGTGTTGAGGGTGGACACGACTTCCCTCGGGGCACGCTCCGTACGCAGGGCTCCAGGATGGTCAGTTGAGGTGCCCTGGATGTTGAGTTTGACCGTGTCGGACGGCTGGGCCCTGGTGTTTTGTGACGCCAGTGTCTTTTTAAAGGTAGACATACCCTTTGCAATGATGAGGAGGCAGTCTTGGGATGAACAAGGAACTTTTTACTGGATTACTGAGTCCTCCTTGTTGGTACAGATAATGCACACAGAGATAGTTCACAAAAGGATTGAAATGGTAGGCTTTCCAAGTAGGCTGGATCTCTAACTTGTAATACGTATATAAATAGTCTCTAGAATAACAGCCAGGCTTTGGTACAATTTGAGCATTAAGTTCACACTCCTGACAGGTAATGTGTGATTCAAATTTAGGGATAATAGTGCACTTTATCATCCAGTAACTTCCGCAGGGGCTGTGGAGCTTTCCCTGGGAACTTGTAAATGATGGAGTCCAAAACAACTGAAATATGGATTACCTCCACCTGGTGTACCACTTGGTAGCACTTTGTTCTGGCTGCAGTCTGAATACTGACTTCACTGGCTTCTGGGTTTTCCAGTGGCATCTATCTGCTGCAGAGATACTAAGGCTTTCCTCCTTTCCTTGTCCTCAGCCCTGGGATGACTCACTCATCCACTTCCTTCACCAACTACCAACTTCACCCTCCTCTGTACAGAGGGGTGGTAGCAGAATGGACTAGCTCCATCTAGAGGTGAGGAGTATAACTACATCATCCTAGATTGATAGCCTTACCAAATACACAATATGCAATATGTAAAATGACATTATAGTTTAAAGTGAACCACTGTTAGTGGGACGCTGCACATGCTTCATATTTGAGGGAGTCGGAGTCAGATTGGGAGTCGGAGTCGGGAGTCAGAGTCAGGGAAAATTGAGGAATCGGAGTCGGAGATGGGGCTTTGGCTTACCGACTCCACAGCCCTGCATATAAGGGTACTTTCTTTCGAACTAGTGCATTTTCCTGACACAAACGGGAGAACGGCCAGCACCATTAACAATAATGACTAGAATACCTTCACTTAAGTTGTTTGGGTCGAGAGTTAGAGGAGTTGCCTAGCATGAAACAAAATTACTGCAGCGCACTACGCACGACCACGTTGTCCTTCTATACTGTGACTGCTGGTATATATACAATACAGTACACTAATTTTTTTACATTTTTTTACTTATCAAATATTTTGTTACTCACCCTGCCCTATCTCTGCGCGGATCTCTGGGCATTTCAGATCGGACCATTTACACTGGATCTGGCCCGGGGTCCGCACGGTGTGGAAATGATGGTGCAGGCCTTGGATCACATGCTGGATCACCTCCTTCTTATGCTGGTTTGGATGGCGGTGTGTGCCATCGTAATCCTCTCTGTCCATCAGCCGGATCAGGAATTTCAGCTCTTCAGATCTAAATGATGGGGATCGCCTGGATGCCATTTTCGAATATTCGCTCTGCCTCTGAGTGCACGCCTGCGTATTACGTAATCGCATAGACAATAGTACGCTGATGATTCGTACACTATTTGTACGCTCATGCGTACGTCTTCTAAGAAGTTGCGTACATTTTTTAAATGAACTGTGAGGAGTAGGTCAGGGGGACACAAATGACACAGACAAAGTGAGGCCCTGACACTCCTCCCAAACCACTGTCCCTGCCTTTTGGGGGAACCCGGCTCCTTAACAGGCCGGCCCCAACCGAAGACTGCAATTACACTGAAGAAAGTGGAACACGAGACAAACTACCAAAACAAAACACAAGCAGGAACAACCCTAAACAGGTCAGGAACTGAAGGGGTAAAAGGTAAACGAATCAAGCAAGGAATAAACAGGGGATAACACAAAAGGTAGGTAACAGTAACAGAAACCAGGGAAAAAGGTACAGAGTCACAGGAATACCCGATAAACACAGAGTAGCTAGCTTAGGCACAAGGCTCTATAGCAGGCACAGATGAATGGCGAGTGTGAAACTAAGTAGTGGCTAGAGTCCCAGCCCCAAGGCGTGATAGGAGCAGGGATCCCAGCCACACCCTTGAATGGACCAAAATTACTGGCAGGGATGCCTGCCAGTAAAACTAGCAAAACTAGCCAAACCTTTAACCCTATAGGAACCTAAGTGTTACAAGAGGATTTTCTGGCTTGCACTCGGGATGAGCGCCGCATAGCGTCAGGACACGGGAACGCCCGCACCCGCCCAACATCCACTGGAGGGCCGCAGCGTCCCCGAATCCTGACATGAACGTTCGTTATTAGTGTGCGAATGTTCGCTAATAGCACATAATAACGTATATTTTGTACGCAAATACAACAAATCTATTTGTCGAATATACGAATCTTAGGAAAAGTTCGGCGAATGTTCGGCGAATAATTTTTTGAATGATTCGCTCATCTCTAGTCCTGGTATACTTGGTAGTTGACCTTCTGGAATCAGGAACTAGCAAGCATCAGGAGGCTCAAGAACTAGAAAACACAGTCCATAAAACATTCTTTTATTTTAATCCATTAAAACAGCGCTAAGGGGTAGCTCAAGTGGTACAATCTGATGCTACCTACAGCCATTTTGCATACCCATAAGCTTTTTCAAGGCAAAAGCAATACTGCAATAATGTCATTGTTAAACCCATTATATTGAACATATTATATATTACTGAAAAAAAACTGGCAGTTACAGAAAAAAGAATTTTACTGCAATAACACAATTTTTATACCCTTGTTGTTGAACGTGTTGTACATATATCATTGCACAATAAGGCTCATTTACAGCTACAGTATATCAATACTGCAATAATGCTACTGTTAAATCCATGTTATTGAATGTACAGTATATTATTTCCACTACAAATTTTTTTTTAATACTGCAATAAAAAGTGTAGTTCAAACACATGTACTCCAAAAATTGTCAATACCAGTATGCAGTGTGTTTGTAGAAGTGGAGATACACTTAACTGCAGCTGTATCATTAAATTACAGAAAACAATACTTGCAATTTTGCTACCAAAGTTTAGAAATTATATACCAAATGTGACTTTTCATTTATTGCAAACCCATGTGTTTTCACTTAAAGACCTCAAAATAAAATGTCACAGGAGTGATAAATAAAACATCCAGACCTAATTATCCGAAAGTCAGAATGTGGGTGGTAGTAGCAGTATCATAGTTCTCACTAGGTTTCAATAGGTGCCACATTATTACTTAGGGCAAAAAGGATGAGATTGTGGACTGGATGGCTCATTCCTACTCTCAGTCACAGCAGGATGATGTCGAGGATACCTCTGTGTCTGACACCATGTTTTGGAGCCACAGTCACAGCATTGGTCCTGCTCCTCTTCAATGTAGCCCTAGAAAAGCCTTTCACTTGCATCATGAACTATGGATGATACTCAAGATAGGCTCCCTGCTGATGACTTGTATGAGAACAGTCAGCATTTGGACTGCCATCAGGAGGAGGTTCAGGGAGAGGTGAGGGATTCCATGCATAGCTGTGTTGTTGGTACTACTAGTGGCACTTGTAACCACAGTGTTGTCAGCAGGGACAGATGTAGCAACAGTGGCACTTGGGGCAAATGTCAGCAAGCTTGTCCTGGCAAGCTGGTGGAATTTCTACCTTTTCTCTTGCGGTGCACTGTCCGCTATTTGGATCTCGACATCTTTACATCTAAAGGTGAGCTGAACGGGTCTCCTTCAGTTTTTAAACTGCTACTTGGGGAAACACAGAGCATGGAATAGGGAGGGGGGCCAAGGAGCCCTCAATTACGTATCACAGTCTGATAAAAATGGAGTGGAAGGTGAGGATGATGATGATTGTGTGTTGGAGAGAATCTGGGAGTCAGATTGGGTGCTGAGGAGGATGTAAAATGAGAGAATGGTGTTGGCCACAGTGGCAAGGAGTGGGGGCTATGTACGGCCCAAACCTCCAAAAGAATCTGCTTCTATTATGGTCAGCTAGGGAACTGGTTATGCCAATGGTACTGTGGCTCAGGCTCAAAACATGCCACACCTAAGCAAAGTTTGGTTGCTGCAAGTTCTGTGTGAGTATGTCCCATCTGGCAGTATTTCTCCACAGTGGTAGAAAACAAAAGCATTGCCATATGCAAGATCTATAGCAGGGGTGGCAAACCTTACAGACACAAAGAGCCAGAAAAAAAGACGTATGACCACCAGGAGCCACAAGGTATACATTTACACAAATATGCGTGCACACGACAGTATTACTGCAATTGAGTTTTCAAACATTTAAAAGTGTATTTAAACCACCTTCTGTAATGTAGACAACTTTAGTGAGACTTCTGGCAATCTTTGTTTTTCACAATGTGTTTCCAATCTGGCTTGTATTCAGACGTTGCTACTCGAAGCAATTCACACCCTCATGCTCAGATGACCGCCCATGCACAGATGACCACCTTATGCTCAGATAACCGCCTTATGCTCACATGACACCCTCATGCTCAGATGACTGCCTTATGCTCACATGACCACCCATGCTCAGATGACACCCCATGCTCAGATGAACGCCCATGCTCAGATGACCGCCCATGCTCAGATGACCACCTTATGCTCAGATGACACCCCATGCTCAGATGACACCCCATGCTCAGATGACCGCCCTCATGCTCAGATGACCACCCTCATGCGCAGATGACCGCCCTCATGCTCAGATGACCGCCCATGCTCAGATGACACCCCTCATGCTCAGATGACCGCCCTCATGCTCTGATGACCACCCTCATGCTCAGATGACCGCCCTCATGCTCAGATGACCGCCCTCATGCTCAGATGACACCCGCATGCTCAGATGACGCCCCCATGTTGAGATCATGTGTGTGTAGGGGGGGTGAGTTGACATAGGGGAGATATGAGCATGGGGTGTCTGATTTTTGGTGTCTTAAGTAAGCACTGGGAGGGCTTATTTTGTGGGTCTGAGGAGGATTTGGGGGTCTTATCTGAGCTCATACTATCCCCATGTCAGATCAGACCCCCATTAGACCCTCCCTAGCCTCAGACCACACCCCCAATAGGCTCTGCCAGCCTCAGATTAGACCCCCAAAGCCCCCATCCTCAAATTAGACCACCAATAGGCCCCCCAGCCTCATATCAGACCACCAATAGCCCCCCCAGCCTCATATCAGACACCCAAAGCCCCCAGCCTCATATCAGACCACCAATATGTCCTCCAGCCTCAAATTAGACTCCCTATCAGCCCCTCAGCCTCAAATTAGACCCCTATCAGCCCCCTCAGCCTCAGATCAGACTCCCAATAGGCCCCTGGCCTCATATCAGACCCCCAATAGGCCCTCTGGCCTCATATCAGACCCCCAATAGGGCCCCTGGCCTCATATCAGACCCCCAATAGGGCCCCTTGCCTCATATCAGACCACCAATAGCCCCCCAGCCTCATATCAGACCCCCAAAGCCCCCAGCCTCATATCAGACCACCAATATGTCCCCCAGCCTCAAATTAGACCCCTATCAGCCCCCTCAGCCTCAGATCAGACTCCCAATAGGCCCCCTGGCCTCATATCAGACCCCCAATAGGGCCCCTTGCCTCATATCAGACCCCCAATAGGCCCTCTGGCCTCATATCAGACCCCCAATAGGCCCAGCAACCCCAAAATTAGACTTCTATCAGCCCCCCCAGCCGCAAATGAGTCCCCATCAGTCCCTCCACACCTCTGATGAGCCACAATCAGACCTCAGATCAGACTTTCAAAATAAATAATAAACTTACCTCTCCAGCTCCAGACGGCGCTGCCTCTTGGCAGGTTCACTTACCCACCCTGGTCTTCTCCCCGCCGCGCTGTACTGTGACCTGACTGTGCACAGCGTCAGGTCACAGTGCGCGTCTACGTGCACTACGTCCTGACACTGTATGTGTCAGGACACAGCACGGAGGGGAGAAGACCAGGGAAGGTAAGTACAGCCGCTGCTGCGCTGTTCTTACCTTCCCGTGCCTCCCGCATGCTAATGACCGCTTCCATAATGGAAGCGGTCATTAGCATTTTCTGGCAGGGGGCTGAGGCACACAACAAAATGTCCTGCGAGCCGCAAATTATTTTCCAAGGAGCCGCATGCGGCTCGCGAGCCGCGGGTTGGCCGCCCCTGATCTATAGGATTAAAATAAGCTGTGGCACCATGGCCCTATTGCAGCACATGAAACGGCAATACGTAATCCAGTGGGAAAATAGAAGTGGCCGCCAGCAGCAGGAGTGTCTTCCCTCTCTCAGTCTCCTTTGTGGTAGCCAGGCTATATCCACATGCAGTATAGTGTAATTGTCATAGTCATTATTAGTTACTGCTTCTTCTGCTTAGACTACTAATCCTCCTACTCTTCTCCATCATCAGCCATTAATAATGGAATGTGTGGCAAAGAATTAATTCCATGAGCTCAGCAATCCGCTAGTGTACAAGCTTCAGTGCCATCTGGCCAAGTTTTTGGTGGTGCACTCCCTGCCATACCACTTAGTAGATTTTGCTGCCTTTAGCCACTAGCCAGCAGTATTTCACCAAAAAAGCCATCCCTACCTTGTATGTGGGCCACTCCTTGCAATTGTCGCTGTTCAGTAAAGTGAATGCAAATGTAAAGTGAAGTGTTTCCATACCGTGTTAGAGCTGAGTGGCCTGGGAGAGAGAAGTCACACAGCCGATCGGTTGCAAACGTTCCGCTGGCTTAGGTTTGTGGGGGCAACTGCAGCATCAATGCGGCATCAACTGCATGAATTGACATCTGGCGACATTTGATATGTAATTGGACATACTTGAAAACATTAGTATCTGCAACACAAATAACTTTACCTACTTTATCAAAAAGGTTAATCATAAGCTGTGAGGAGACCTCAGTGCTCACTGGTAAGGATGAGCGAACCCGAACTACACCAGGTTCAGTGTTCGGGTGGGTTAGGAATTCCGTTATAGGTTCCGTTAAAAAGGATTATAACAGAATTTGTAGACAGAATGCAAAACAGAAGCCTTTAAGAGGTGTTCCGTTTTGGTCTGACATAATAGAAGTCTATGGCCAAACATAACCAATCCGTTTTCCATCCTGCATAACAAAAAATAGACGGATCTATTATGCTTGGTCATAGACTTCTATTATAACGGATCAAAACGGAACGCCTCTTAAAAGCTTCTGTCTACGGATTATGTTATATTCCGTTATAACGGAACCTATAACAGAATTCCTAACCAACCTGAACACCGAACCCAAACCTGGTGAAGTTAGGTTTCACTCATCCCTACTCAGACCGACAGACCTTAACTTTAAGAAGGTAAGTAAGAATTTCAATTTTACTGTTCTCTTATATTTCAGCAGTAATGTTCTGCTCACTTACTTCAACATATCTCTTAACCATTTTGCTTAACATTTGGAAAGCGGTTTATCTAAGTAAGAAACTTCAGCAGGCACAGCATGTAAATACACATCTTGGTCAATTTGTTGAAATTGATTTTACTAAAATCTTGCCTTGAACACTGCAAATATGTTTACTTTCTTCTCTCTAGGCTCTGCAGATGTGTGTATGAAAATAATGATTTGGAGGTAACAGCTTTCTCCTGAATTGCTTATTTCCCTCTTTTGTGTTCACATCCACCTGTTCCTTCTCCATATGTGCTGCTGCACTTGTTTATATTTCAAACCAATTTTTAGAGACATGTTTTTGACCAGATGCAAAAATACATCATAGGCGAAATAGGTGGTTCAGTATGAATCCACACAATATCCTGGTGCCCTCAACGCAAATGATTCGCAGATGTCATATATTAAATAGTGTTATGCTCAATGACATTCAAGGCTAATGAGTAAAAATGCTATATTGTATTAAATGGATTTTCCAGGACTTAGTTATTGATGACCTATCTTCACATTTGCCCTGGGATGCTGCAGCTAGGCCTGTAGATCTTACACAATCGTAGGATGCCGATGCTGGCCAAGGAAGTGCTGGTGGAAACATTTCTGGGAAACACTTGATGTGTGTGGGTGAGCATTATCCTGCTGGAACATGTCAGCTGGAAGCCCTAAAATAAGAGACAACACACATGGTGGTAGGACCTATTAGTTTCCTTGTATGTTTGCTTTCCAGGTCTTTACACTAGCATTTGAGGCAATGTTTCACTCCACAGCAAAGGCAGGATTGAAGCCCTCACTACAAGGTGGCCATACTTGAACCTGACCGTTGTCTGATCTCAAAGAGCACCTGGATTCATTGCAAAAGACAAAACGGTTCCAATTTGTAGCAGTTCAGTTTTCTCATTCATGACACTTCTGCAAGTAATGGGCCATAGCGACACTAAGTTTCCTTCTTCTCAGCACCTGGAAATGGTCCAGAGAGAGGGGTGTGTAATTTCCTAACCTCTAAGGAATCCTGAAGACAATATCCTTTTCTATGTGAACCAATGACAACTTTCACATTTTGCATCTGGTTCATCTCACCTTCTTGAGAGCAATACACATTATGTTCCAGAAGCAGACATACTTTTATTCTGGCGGTATTGGTTTGTAATGGTTGGCTGATTTTTAGCTCAGCTCCATTAGGGCAGAGCTGTGATCCACCAGAGGTGAAGAAGCATCCACCTGCCGCTTGAATGACAGGACCAGTGTCATGTTCTAGAATGGGTCCAATCAACTCCTAGAACATCTCACACCAAGGATGCACCACACAATACAAAGAGACATAACAGTGA
Source organism: Rhinella marina (assembly GCA_900303285.1). NCBI lineage: Eukaryota > Metazoa > Chordata > Amphibia > Anura > Bufonidae > Rhinella > Rhinella marina. The sequence goes on from ONZH01002878.1 coordinate 15,029, forward strand.
GTAGAAGACTGGATCAGCAGGTAAGGAGCCAGTGGCAAGGAATACCAGTGGACTAAGTGCATGGGTTTTACATGTACTTGGGGCCAAACCCAGAGGGCAGAAACCCAGTGCGCCCCATTCTTCACAGAGCCACTGATGGTGGGGACGCACTTAGATGAAGCTCACTTACTGCACCTACAGGATGGTCTCAGTGCACTAGGCCACTTATCTGCAGAGTCTTCTGGAAGAAGCACCAGCAGCCCACACACCAACGGCACATGTACTGGAACCTGAACAATTTACAGGACACAGTACACACGACTGACCCAGGAACCAGCTCACCAGCAACAGCTCACAGTTTTGCTGTTCCCCCTCCGAGGAACCCTGAAGCCCTCTCAGCGAAGGCACAGACTGAGGAATGTCTAGACTCCATGCCAGTCACAGACCAAACACCCACCCGAAATATAAGCCACACAGCACAACCAGGAAAGGAAAGAGGAAGGGAAGATGTCAATGACATATTAGTTGGCCACAAGGACTGGGCAAATGGAATCCCAAGGAAGGTGCATAGTTCCAGCAGCAAGGGAGGCTGGAGCACAACTAACCCACCAGGCTAGCAACAACTGAATAAAAGCACCTGGTGACCACAACCAGGTCAAGATGTTAACCCCATGAGAACAAGACAGGGAAGGAGGTAAGTAAACAAGGAGAAGGGAAAATACCGACAACCAAAACTACACGTTGCCCCTGACAACCAGCATACACGGCATACAACCGCAGCCAGTATACCAGGCACAATCGTTAGCAACATGGAAGCCGTGTCACGGAGGACAACTGAGACCGCGAAGCTACCAAACTACACATTGCCCCTGACAAACAGCATATATAAAAATCTATTTGCTTATCCCCAGAGAGAAACTCTCCTCTTGCCTCATTATTGGTTCAGGCTTCTGCTCTTTCACTCCTCATTCTAGCTCTGCCTCTTCTGATTGGCTATCTATTCACTAACTGATTGGTGGGGGTCCGACACCCCGCACCCTTGCTGATTAACTGTTTTAGTGTAGATCCAGGCCCAGAGTCGGTGCAGGAACTATACAGATCTGCCCACTATGTAGTTATTATAGCTGATTACTGCAATGTTGTGCCCATTTACTTCAATGGTAGCAGCACTGAAGTAACCAGCCGCATTTATTACACAGAATACGGTGCCAATTTCTAGCACTGCAGCTAAACTCTCTGGAGTAGCTAAAGTTGTTTTCACTATAAGGTACACTTGTTGTGGAACCTGACTTGCTGATCTTCTATTGGATCAGAAACAGACACATATGGCTCACTGAAATTGTCTTGACTCCTGTCTCATATAATCCAATGACACCATACATGTGACAGCAGCAAAAGTCAGTAACTTATTGTACTTAGTTTCCACTCATGGATCCTTCATGCAAGGCCATGCTAATCCTCGAATGCCTGGTGCTTCATCATATATTAGCTGTCGAGGAGTAATGCTCAACATTTATTAGTATTGGACAAACCTCACAAATCACAGATAAGATTAGAATAACCCTGGAACACAGTTTTTCTGTATCTGTGTTCAATAGCAAGAAGCTTACTTGACTTACGTAATACTTACTGCTCCCAAATTGAGGTCTACTATCTTTTTTATTTTTTTGGACAAGGCAACATTTTACTGATTTTGTTTTTGTTCCACCAGGGGACTTGAAGCTGTGATCATTGATCACTGGTATAATATCATTATTGCCAGCCAGTGTAGGAAACTCACCATTCCATTCTCCCCCCTATGGGCAAAAATGGGCCAGTCTTCTTTCCTACCTGAAGGGAGGGGCAGCAGTGCTAGGGGGTTCTAGTCTAGTCTACACAGTGAAGGGTAAGCCTAGGCAAGGTCACAGCCAGACGTGCCTATAAAAGCCAGTGCAAAACTGAACTCAATTTATTTTTCACCCCCTAACTCAACCACCTTTTATTTGCTTCGGAGCCTAAGCCTGTGGCCCCAGTGTATCCAGGTAGAAGCACCATGACACATATAGGCCGCACCACACCTCTCGGCATACAAATAAAACTGGAATGCGATAGGGCCCTGGGTGGTGGCACGTTGCACCGCTACTCCATGGAAACCCATTGGCACTCTGTGATCACATCTCAGGGTGCTGATGGGGTGCCAGAGGGAGACCCTTCCCTCTTAGATGCCAAAGTTGGTTTTCACTATGACATCTAATGGGTTGAATGACTGGAGTTGGAGAGAATTCCAGTATTGTCCATTGCAGTGGGATGTTTGACATATATGGCAGGCATTAACCACTGCTGATGGCAGATGTACAGTTAGTGTGACTATGCCATCCACAGAGCATGACCTACAGTGCAGTAGGAATCCCATCATTAGGATTTAATAACATATCCATCTGCTGGAAGGGGTTCATATGCGCAGAACAAAATTCTTTTTTTCCCTGTTATTATTTTAGAATTATCTAAAATATTCTACATAAAATGAATTTACTTTATATACTAATGCATTTTGTTGAACAGACCTTCTCATTCTCAAAATAATTACCAACTGAATATCTGCTTACACCAACGACATCTAATATTGTAAACAAATTTATGAAGATTATTGAATTTTTCAGCTGATGCACACAAGCCAAAAGCTTTTTCTTTATAGAGAAAAACACTCCATTTGTTATTAAGAAACTTATTAAAATCTTAATTATATATTGTAAGAAAGTGAAATTTCAGATTTTGGCTATGTGCTTTCTTAGAAGACAAATTTATTCCATTAATTTTCTCACAAAGCGGCAGGGGAAAGTGAAGCGTGGCTAATGCATTTCTTTTTTTTTTTGCTTATGCTTCATGTATAGACTATATGGGCAAGACGTGGAAATGCCCATTTATTGCTTTGTTGGATGATAAAAGGGCTGTTTGGAGTTGAGTTAATATCCTAGGTGTATCACATACGTATCGCCAACAACATCATAATCTTCAAGTGGTTCTCATAGCTTTGCTGTCTGGGTCCCCCACTAGTCAGAAGAACAAACCCCAATCTATCAAGATAAAGTACAAGTAAGCAAACTTAAATGGGTTGTCTGGGTTTGGTGATTCTTTGTTATTAGGCTGCTTTTCCCCAATAGGCTACACAGGGTTTTACCTTCATTGCTTGTTTTTGATGCCCCCATTCCTCATGCTGACTGGAAGTTAGTTTTTTCGTCAATCAAGTGACATACTGGGCTCCTTACTGCTGTGCTAAGCCTCTTCTTCCACTTAGCAAGAAGCCCGATGACATCAACAGCAGCGTTCTGGAGCTTTCCAGGAAGCTGTTCAGTAGGAGGGAACTGTTGGCGCTACTGCATTCCCCTTTGTGACGTCACCGGTACACAGCAGCGTTCTGGAGCGCTCCAGGAGGCTGTTTAGTAGGAGGGAACTATTGACACTAGAGCACGCCCCTCTGTGGCATCACCGGGAACAGAGGGGCGTTAGTCTGGGAAGAAGAAGACAGTATTGGAGGAGGGAATAAGGGGGAGTGGTAAGGCCCGCAACGTCCAACTGAAGGGCCGTGCGACTGGAAATTATTTAGTGCAGGAACTACTATGCAAACAATACTGAGAGCAGCATCAGGGACCCATAGGAGCACCAGAGATGAAGAAAAAAAAACTAATCACACTTACAGGGGGCCTTATAGCGACATGTCAAGGCAGGGGCGTAGCTAAAGGCTCATGGGCCCTGGTGCAAGAGTTCAGCTTGGGTCCCCTCCCTCTCCCTCAGCGCTGGTGCACCTAGCTTTTCTGCCAGCCAAGTCAAAAATTGAACCCCCCCATGCCAAATTCTCACCCTAACCTTTTTCCCTCCTAACATTCCGTATATCACTACAGAACATCTGCATATTTTGCGGCTCAGATGCGGACCCATTCACTTAAATGAGCACTGTGTGCTGTCCTCATCTGTATGTCAATTCCTATTTTTGTCCGTTTTGCGGACAAGGATAGGCATTGTTACAGTGGATCTGCAAAAAAAACGGATGCCATACGGAACATCATCCTTTTTTTGCAGATCCGCAATTTGCAGACTGTATTAGGCTACATTCGTGTGAATGTAGCCTAATACAGCGCCCCATACCTCTTACATCCAGTGACGTCTCCTCTGATGTAGATCTTCTCCTTCCTCATCTTCTCCTTTCTGACCAGATGCCATTTTTCAGCCATTTCTCATCTCTGCAGTTTGACAGAAAAAAATCTTAGTTTGTTACTTTTCCATTATCCTCTTGTCTTCTGGACAAATCATCCTACCACCCCCAGTACTGTGCCACTAGTACCACACAGATACCACCCTTCAATAATTGGCACACAGTGTCCTAAAATAACTGCGCCCAGCAAATAGTGTCCCCGACAGTAATAGTGTGAACATAACGTCCCCCAGAAATAACTGCGCTATGCTGATACTGTGCCAGGGTGCCCCCCACAATAATAGTGCCCCCCAAAGTCCCAACTAATAATTCTCTGCCAGAGTGCACTTGTTAGTAATAGTGCCCCCAACAGTACTAATGTCCACACTATGCCCCAGAAGTAATAATGCTTCCAATGTGCCAGTAAGTGCCCCAGTAATGTGCCAGTAAGAAGTGCCCCCATAGTGCCCCCCCAATAATGTGCCAGTACAAAGTGCCCCAATGTGCCAGAAGTGCCCCCAAAATTTCACCCCAATAATGTGCCAGTAAGAAGTGCTCCCCACACATAGATGCCCCCCCAAATTATGTACCAGTAAGAAACGCCCCAATAATGCATCAGAAGTTCCCCCCATTAATTCCCCCTCAAAATCATGTGCCAGTAAAAAGTGTACCACCCCCATAGATGCCCCCCAAATTATGTGCCAGTAAGAAATGCTCCCAGTGTCCCCATGTGCCAGTAACAAATGCCCCAAGTGCCATGTGCCAGTAAAAATGCCCCCAGTGCCCCCATATGTCAGTAAAAATGCCCCCAGTGTCCCCATGTGCCAGTAAAAATGCCCCCAGTGCCAGTAAAAATGCCCCCAGTGCTCCCGTGCCATTAAGAAATGCTCCCAATTGCCAGTAAGAAATGCCCCCAGTGCCAGTAAGAAATGCCCCCCAGTGCCCCATGTGCCACTAACAAATGCCCCCAGTGCCCCCATGTGCCAGTACAAATGCCCCCAGTGCTAGTAAAAATGCCCCCAGTGCCAGTACAAGTGCCCCCATGTGCCAGTAAGAAATGCCCCCAGTGCCAGTAAAAATGCCCCCCATTGCCAGTAAAAATGCCCCCAGTTCTCCCATGCCATTAAGAAATGCCCCCAAGTGCCAGTAAGAAATGCCCCCCACTGCCCCATGTGCCAGTAACAAATGCCCCCAGTGCCCCCATGTGCCAGTAAGAAATGCCCCCAGAACCAGTAAAAATGCCCGCAGTGCCAGTAAAAATGCCCTCAGTGCCAGTAAAAGTGTCCCCATATGCAAGTAAGAAATGCCCCAGTGCCAGTAAAAATGCCCACAGTGCCAGTAAAAATGCCCCCAGTGCTCCCCATGCCATTAAGAAATGCCCCCATGTGCCAGTAAGAAATGCCCCCAGTGCCAGTTAGAAATGCCCCCCAGTGTCCCCATGTGCCAGTAACAAATGCCCCCAGTGCCCCTATATGCCAGTAAAAATGCCCCCATGTGCCAGTAAGAAATGCCCCCAGTGCCAGTAAAAATGCCCCCAGTGCCCCCAATAGAGCTCCGGTCCGTGATTGCAACAATAAAAAAAATAAACACTTATACTTACCTCCATGGAGCTGGCAGTGATGCGATGCAGGCCTCTTCGGGCCTGTGTCCCGCGCTGTACGGCTCAGGAGGCGCGATTACGCCATCGCTCCGCCTGTGCCCACCTCTGATAGGCTGCAGGCCTAGTGCCTGTAGCCTATCAGGGGAACGGGCAGATGAAACTCCTCTCCCTCCTCTGCCCCGCAGTACAGGCTTCACAGCTTCTTCCCAGGAATTCTCTTCTCTGCTGAGCCGCCCTTTCCTGCACTGGTCACATGATGGTGACATCATCCAAGGTCCTTTTCAGCTACTGCCTTCTGCACTGATTACATGACCTGTGATGTCACCACAGGTCCCTCAGCTTTTCCAGTGCATTAGATGCAATTGTATTGCCATCCTGAGGATGGCAATACAGTTCTATCTGGATGGCAGGCAGGACATTCGGGGCCTAGGACAAAACATCGCTCCTTTGGCTTCTAAGGCTGGTGCTGCACTGTCACCTGGCTGCATGCAGCGTCAGGTCATAGTGCGCGCACTACGTCCTGACGCTGTACGCAGTCAGGACAGTGCAGCGCTGGGCCGGGAAGCCAGAGGAGCGCCGGACCCGGAGCGGAGCCGCGGCGCAGGAGAGGTAAGAGAGGATTTTATTTTATTGTTATGGGGCTGGGTGGGCTGATCTGAGGTCTGATGGGGGTGCCGCAGCTAAAACATACAAGTGAGCGCTTCCATAATGGAAGCGCTCACTTGTATTCGCTTTATAAGACGCACCGCAATTTCCCCCCTACTTTTGGGGGGAAAGAAGTGCGTCTTATAAAGGGAAAAATATGGTAATGAAGTGTTGGTATTGGACATAATGCATTAGCTTCATGGGCATACAAATGCTAATTGTAACATGCGTACCTGTGATATCTCTACCTAACAGCCATTGCTGCTCCAATGGTTGTAGTGATTCTGGTAGAGATACCGGACAATGAGTGGTCAGAAAGCACAGGCACCAACCCAATCACAGGTTCCGCCTACTCGGACAATCCAGGGGTCTGGTTGTTAAGTCAATCAGGAGGCTTAGCCAGTAGACCAATCAGAGTGCTCTTTTTGAATTGGCGCTGTGTTGCCGTCAGTGCCTACAACTTGGTGCAATTTTGATTGTGGTTATAACTACTCTGTTAAAACTGACCCACCTTTCCATATAAAAACTTTCATAGACTAAAGGGAACCTGTCACGTTGAATATGGTGTCTGGGCTGCTGGCAGCATGTTATAGAGCAGGAGCAGCAAAGCTGATTGATATATAGGTTTATGGGAAAAGATTCAGTAGAGCTTCAAATTTTACATTTAAATTCCTGCTCATTCTGGGCTTTGATGGCCAGGAGGTGGTCCTATCTGTGATCTCTGTATACACAGTCATAGAGGGCAGGCTGTCAATCACTGATATGACCACCTCCTAGACTTCAAAGCCTACAATGAGCAGGAATTTAAAAGTATAAATGAAAAGTTACACTGAATCTTTTCCCACAAACCTACATATCAATCTGCTTAGCTCCTCCTGCTCTATAACATGCTGCCTGCAAATTAAGTTGCATTTTCATGGTGACAGGTTGCCTTTAACCATTTCTTACCAGTATGAATTCTGACTTCAGACTGTCTAACCTTTATTTGTCTCTTGTAGTACTTCCTTGTTTGACTCTGTACTGAGCTCAGAGTGGACTGTGCAAAGTACGACCAAAGACTTGGACTACCACAAACTCCTGTAGGCACTGCAGCTAAACTGTATTCACAGTTCATAACTCTGCCCTAAAGGACATGAGCAAAAAATCAATCATGGAACAATATAGGAGAGTAATAAATAACATATAATTCTCATCTGTATTACTGACTTCATTTCATTTTTAAGCTCCTGACTCGAGGATTTCTTTAACCTCTAGCTTCCTTCAGATTTAAAGGAGTTTTCTTAGATGTTCGTATTGATGGCCTATCCTCTGGATAAGTAATCAATATGAGATCGGTGGGGGTCCCATTCCTGGAGCCCCTGCCGATCAACTGCTCCAGTGGGGCTCCAATGAGCGCCGCTGCCTCCTTGCAACTTGCCAAGCAGAGCACCGTTAGGGTTAGAGGTTTAGGGTTGTGCTTGGAATCATTCACTTGAATGGGACTGAGCTGCAGCTGGGCCTAGGTCATGAATGTGGCATAGGCCTAGGAAAAGGCATAAGTGGTCATGGAGCGTCACAGATTCTTCATACAGCTGATCTGTGGGGTTGCTGCTGGACCCCGCCAATGACACTAGACTCCTAGCTCTCCATTCTAGCATCACAGTGCAACTAATAGACTGTATCTTCAAGAAAAACTGCATCATGGACACATAATCAACATAATGCTGAAGTCAGCATGTCTTATACAAAACCCCACTTGGGCTGAGGCTGGCATTTTCAAATCTGCAGCATGCTTTACACGTTCATTATTTTTCTGGAAAGTATTACTTGCTACAAATTGTACCCCTTAAATTGCATGGAATTTGCACCAATATTTTGCAACACATCTGCCATGTCTGACACTGTCCTTTACATTGTTTATATTGCTGTCAACATTACATTTGATTCGAGAATTCTTGAATATAAATCAAGCTCCTGTTTTGTGAGCTCCTGCCTCCCCCCAAAGAGAATTGTGCATTTAATTATCCAATTAGTTTACAATTATTCTGCATATTTGAGAAGTAAACTTAATGATTTAGGTAATGTTGAATTCTTCTGCATCTAACCATGGTGTAGAATGCATAATAAGAAAAAAGATCATGTTCCAAACATCTACATTTTACAAATATTATCTTCAGCAATATAACATCATGACTACAGCTTTCTTATATGGCAAGTTATAGGTCTGAGCTTAATGTCTGCGCTGTGACTAATCAAGTGCTGGATAATTGCCTCAATAAGAGACTGATGTTCTTGATGGAAATGAAAAAAAAAACAGTACATTTATTGGAAAATACAATCAATAATTTCTATAGTGCTGTACCAGTTACACTTAAATCATTCTTTAGGTTTAGGAGAAAAAATACTTTATAAACAAACAATCATAAAAATGGTTTTGTCTAGCTATGATGATAATGTTTGTCAATGTCAATAGCTTAACCAAATAATGATCGCCACAGGATTCCAGCTTCTTATGTCCAATTTTATTCTGCAGATTTTTTATGTAATTACTGGAAAAGGCTTAAACGGGCTCTCCGGTCTCAAAATTATGTTTTTTGTTTGTTTTTTTTTTAATCTATGAGTACCCCAAACACTGCATATTTTTGTCCCATATGCCTGTTCTTCATGTAAGCACTTTCCTTTCCCTGTTCTCATCATCGCTGCATCCTGGCAGGATGTTGACATGAAGGACTTTCTGTTTTCCTCAGCTTCCTGCTAGGTTTTCTAACCAAAGCCAGCATGCTTTGCTCTGTAATATTCCTCAGGACTTGCTCCACCTGCCACACTGTTCCCTCTGCAGTAGTCACCCTAGGTTAGTAAGGCAGAGCTGATGAAAACAGGAAGTTCTGTACGTAAACATCCTGCCAGAATGCAGTGATGCTGAGAGCAGGGAAAGGAAAGTGCTAACATGAAAAACAAGTATCTGGGGCAAAAATATGAAGTATTTGGGGAAACCCTTTAAGCCTTAGACTCCCAGCATTGCAAATGTCTTTAAATATGGCTCAGCGGGCGCCATAGGCCGCGGCTAATGTCTGTGACCATCAATAATTCCGATTGCAGGCATTTAACCCTTTAGATGCCGTGGTCAAGCTTCACCATAGCATCTAAATAGCGAAAAACCCTGAAGTCCATGATTACGGATGAGGATTGGCTTGCCCGTGTGGCAATTGGGGAAGTTGGTCCTTCCTTCTAATGTGCTGAGTCCCTCTGAAGAGTCCTAATTTATCGATGGAACTACAGTATAAGCTAAATGAAATCTAACTACTGAATATTGTAGCCTTCTGGGGGGGGGGGCTAATAAAAAGTTTTAAAAAGTAAATTTTGAAAAAAAATAAAAAATAAAAAAGCACCCCTTTCCCTAGAATATAAAACAAATACATACGCAATAAAAAAAATATACATATATATATCATGGGCCTCACCGCATCGGAAAACTCCCTTACTATTATATTTATCCCATACAGCGAATGTCTAGCTGTCAACAGTGAGAATTGAGTAGCCTATCACCAGCTGTACTATTTACCAAGATGTACATACCTGTGGCAAGGGGCTTAATTGCTGATCACATTTCTGTGACAGTGCAGTGCTTATTGAGAAGGAGAAAGGAATATCTCCCAAACTGCTATTCTTTACAGCCAAAGGAGCGCTCAACATAGGCAAATTGCTAATATCATGGTCATTTGTCTCCCTACTGATCAAGAAATTCCAAGCCGTAATGGTATACCGCTGTAATAATTCTTATCTTGACACTTAATGAGTTAGAAAAAGTTGCAAAAAATATTTATTAGGCTTTTTCTATTGCTTTTGTAACATGATATCCCTCTGCAGCAAGTTATCAGATTTAAGTTAGAAACCAATCCATCTGTATGTTATTTTGCCTTTGATATCAGAATATCCATATTATTGCTTGATAGTCATCAAAAAACCATAACGGTAAATGGACCAATCCTAAAAGTATCAGAGGCTGACGCTATACTGCGACCAGATCCTATATTTGTAGATTGATTTTACGTCTTCACTTTCATGACAGTTAGGGATTAGTAGTTCATATGTGCTAGGTTCAGTTCATTTGAGCTCCTAGGGTTTGGGTTTTGTGGCCACTATAAGGATGCTAGGATGCCAGCCTCAGGTTGTATGTATATGCAGTGCCTATGAAGAATTTCAACCACTGTAGCCATAAATCCACTCACGGTCCCATTACAACACTGCCTCCAGGATATTTTTTCATTAGAAACTCTTAGAAAAATTATCCCAAATCTTTGAGTTTGTATTGTAACCTATTAGTCGATACTATCCATGTACAAAAGAAAAAATTGTAGTGAGTCAAAATTATAGGAGAGCTCAGTATTTTGCCTGTGTTCAAATAATAATAATGTGAAATAAAAACAGAAAAACACTACAAGTTAACTGTGTGGCCGGGTTCACATTCGCATTATAAATTCCATTATAGGGTTCCTTTATAACAGAGTTATAACAGAATATAACAGAATTTTAGGATGGAATGCAAAATGGAAACCTTTAAGAAGCATTCCATTTTGTCCCGTCCTAATACGTCTATTGGGCACATATAACGGTTCAGTTTTTTTTTCCCGTTATTCACGATGGAAAAAATAGTCCTGTTGACTGTCTCTAATGGCTAGCGAATAATGTCATCTGTGCATTTAATTCCTTGTCCTCTGATACTGTGCCTTAATAGTATTACTATGTAACTGTTATGTATTGTATTTCATGCACTGTGCCTGATTGTCCAGAAGATGGCTGTGTATCTAGCAGAGAGTACCATTAGATAGAAGGGAACTTACTATTCCATTTCCCCCCTTTTGGACAGAGGAGGGCTAGTCCTGGTTCCTACCAGGGAAACGGTTGCAGAGATTAAGAGGACCAGACATAGCGCAGTGAGGGGAGCATTCCCCCTCCTGCAGCAGGAGCCCCAGGAAGCAGTTTGTAGAGCACCATGGCTCCAGACAGTTCACAGAGTGAGGGTTACAAGGTGGTCAATGGCCAATGGAACCCCACTCAAAGGTACCAGAACTGCTAGAAAGTCAAGTAACCAGACTGAAGCCAGAGATTAGCACAGCAGAGAAAGAGAAAGCAAGGTATTCAAGTTCACCTACCAGTTTACTCTTAGATTGCTGGAACCAAGCGAAAGATCAAATATTGTTTGGATGACATTAGTTTATTACACATTTATTCAAGTAAACACCATTGAACTTTACCCAGTATGGACGCTACTTGCTCCACCAACTACAATTCCATTTGTTGCTGCGAAGCCTAATCCTGGGGAAAGGAGCACCGTGACAGAAAATTATTATGGCCACAACACCACCACTCGGCATTCCTAAACACTGAAACTCAATTGGCCCAAGGGGTTGGCCTGCCACAAAAGGTTCTTACTACTTAACTAATCGTGTGACAAGATGTTCTGTTTCCTGGGAAAGGAGGATGTGGAACACAAAAACAATGTTGAATAGATCCCAAAATTGTGTCACTAAAAGTTTCTCTCCTATCCTTGGTCCAGCCTTCTGGAAAGGCCTTCATTATGGGTGTGTGCTCCTCCTCTATCCCTCGGCTGGCAATCATAAAATATTAATAAAACAAGTCTTCCTGTCCACATTAATGTTTTCATAATGTATATTCCATCAGGGCAGTCGTTCTGATACCAAATATGACCGATAAGGGTCCCAGAATGAGATATTCTCGTTATGTTGGAATGCTGGCCATCAGGGGGGAATGTTTAGGCTCCCGGCAATGCCCACATTATACGGAGTGCAATTATTACAATAATTAATATGTGAGTTGTACCCAGTGGTGTATCTCTAGGGGTCGCAGTGGTCGCAGTTGAAACCAGGCCCCTAAGCCAGGGGGGCCCCGAGGCCCCTCCCTTGCCATTTCCAGGGCCGCACCACCAATTAGGCAAGATGCGGCGCGGTCCTGCACACAGTTGGTGGGCAACGGCGGCGGCATGGCAGAGGGAGATGAGCGCTTCCATTGTGGAAGCGCTCATCTCCATAGTCATCTGATGCCTGTGCTGCGGGACAGGGGAGGAAGAGGCATCTCCCCTGCCCGTTCCTCTGATAGGCTACAGGCACTAGGCCTGCAGCCTATCCGAGGCCGGCTCAGGCAGCGTGATGACGTCATCGCGCCTCCTGAGCCGTACAGCGCGGGACACAGGCCGGAAGAGGCCTGCATCGCATCGCTGCCAGCTCAATGGAGGTAAGTATAAGTGTTTATTTTTTTTTATTGGAGCAATCACGGACCGGAGCTCTATTGGGGGAACTGGGGGCATTTGTTACTGGCACATGGGGCACTAGGGGCATTTGTTACTGGTACATGGGGGCATTTGTTACTGGCACTGGGGGCATTTCTTACTGGCATATAGGGCACTGGGGCATTTCTTACTGGCACTGGGGGCATTTCTTACTGGTACATGGGGGCACTGGGGGCATTTATTACTGGCACATGGGGGCACTGGGGGGCATTTCTTACTGGGGGGCACTTTTATGGGGTGGGACACTTTTTACTGGCACATGATTTTGGGGGGAATCAATGGGGGAGCACTTACTGGCACATTATTAGGGGGAAATTTGGGGGCACTTCTGGCACATTATTGGGGGGCACTATGGGGGCACTTCTTACTGGCACATTATTGGGGGGCACTATGGGGGCACTTCTTACTGGCACATTATTGGGGGCACTTCTTACTGGCACATTATCGGGGGGGAAATTTTGGGGGCGCTTCTGGCACATTATTGGGGTACTTCTTACTGGCATATTATTGGGGTGCACTATGGGGGCACTTCTTACTGGCACATTATTGGGAGCACTTCTTACTGACACATTGGAAGCATTATTACTTCTGGGGCACAGTGGGGACATTAGTACTGTTGGGGGCACTATTACTAACAAGTGCACTCTGGCAGAGAATTATTAGTTGGGACTTTGGGGGAGCACTACTACACCACTGTGGGGGGCTTCCTGGCACAGTATCAGCAGAGCGCAGTTATTTCTGGGGGACATTATGTTTACACTATTACTGTCAGGGACACTATTTGCTGGGAGGATGATGGAAAAGTAAAAAATTAAAAAAATTTTCTGTCAAACTGCAGAGACGAGAGATAGCTGAAAAATGGCGTCTGGTCTGAATGGAGAAGATAAGGAAAGAGAACATCTACATCAGAGGAGACGTCACTGGATGTAAGAGGTATGGAGCGCTGTATTAGGCTACATTCACACGAATGTTGTGTTTTGTAGTCTGCAAACTGCGGATCCGCAAAAAAAAAGATGATGTTCTGTATGGCATCCGTTTTTTTTGCGGATCCACTGTAACAATGCCTATCCTTGTCTGCAAAATGGACAAAAATAGGAATGGACATACAGATGAGGACAGCACACAGTGTGACGTCCGCATTTTTTGCTGACCCATTTAAGTGAATGGGTCTACATCTGAGCCGCAAAATATGTGGATCGGAGGCCGCAAAAACAACTGTCATGTAAATGTAGCCTTACCCTGTATGTTCTGTAGTGATATACGTAATGTTAGGAGGGAAAAGGTTAGGGTGAGAATTTGGCATGGGGGGGGTTCAATTTTTGACTTGGCCGACAGAAAAGCTAGGTGCGCCAGTGCTGAGGGAAGGGGGGGGGGCCCAAGCTGAACTCTTGCACCAGGGCCCATGAGCTACGCCCCTGGTCGTACCAGAGATGAGTTATTGTTTATGAGATATTTTCTTCACCTTCTTCTATTTGAAAACTTCTGGACCCCTGCTGGGGAAATGCCATTCTGTCTGAGTGGAGGCATTTCCAGAAAACATCTTCATTACCTTTTGTTTTTTTGTTTTGTTTTTTTTTTACATTCAAGTGATTTCCTCCAAAGGGAATGCATATTCCAAATGCAGGCCCAGACTGAACAGCATAGTACAGACAATTATAGAGTGGCATGGAAATATATAGAATCACATCATATAGGTATAAAAACATACATTCACGTATCAAGGAATAGTGTAGCTCTGAGCTCAAACCCACACCACTGTCCCTGCCTACTTGCACAGTCCACCCTAACCGACGGTGCACAACTGGATGGCGGTCACTACCTTACGTATGTGCTGGGGCTTACAGGGAGGGGAACAACAGGAGAAAATAACAGACAAAGACAGAACACACGGACAAGAGAATATTACCAAGCCGAGGTCAATAGCCAGGAGGTCACATCAGTACCAAAGGATAGCACTGGAGTGGAGTCAAATACGAGCTGAGGTCAAAAGCCAAGGTAGCGTCAGTACAAGGGGTAGCATGAGGATGAGGTCAAAAAACAAGCCAAGGTCAAACACAGAAGTTGCTATCCAGATAAACACTGGTGAAGGTAAATAAAGAACAATCGCAGGCAACCTGTGGCCAGCAGGTTGCCTGTTTAAATAAGTCTAGAGGTAGGTCACGTATCGTGGCCAACATCACGTGACCCTAGTCAGAGGACTCAGTAGAGCTGAGCACCGGCTTATCCATGCCAGCGCTCACATGCCCTGCCTGATCGTTGCCGCGTCCTTGCTCTATTATACCTGCGGCGCTGCAGGGAGGGAGCGTGCCGTTGGCTCCCCATTACACATATACAGATAATACAAATTATGAGAAAGGTTGTCCATTTCTCACAGGTCACAATCCAGGAAATGGGAAGAAAGTAGGTAGATGCTCAGACAAAGAATACAGCATCTTTTCAGGATACTGGAAGGCTAGGATACTATTGTTTAGGTATCTTCCCACAGAAGAAGGTGCCTAAAGTACTCCAAGGTAGGCAGCTATAGAGTGGAGTAGATTAAGGTGCATACACACTGGGCGGAAGGAGCTTGCTCACATGCCCTACAGGTTTAGGAGCATTGGCCTTGCCTGCAATGAGGGAAACAGCAACCCTAGTAGCCAGGCCTGCCAGGACAGGTAGAGCAGGAGGTGGGTCTGTGCCATTGGTATAAAGAAACCAGGGACCAGAAACTAGAGAAGCTGTAACACTATTGTCATGTTAGGGAATAGTGCCGCCTTGTACTTCCACCAACACCACTATCCATATGTACTTGCAGCATTCGCCCTAAGTGATGGCCCCCAACTTGATGATGGTCCTTGACCTGACTAAGTGAATGGGGGCTAACTACAGGAAGAAGTGGATGATGGACAAGGTAAAGCACAGACAGACACAACTGAACAAATGTAGAGTCAATGTTAAAGCAAGGACAAAAGCAGGAGATAACATTTGAAGCAGAATCAGTATTCGGAAGCAAGGTCACAAAACCAGTAATCCAGGAATTCAGAGAACCAGTATTTTGAGAACCAGCTTTTGAGGTAGGAAGACCAATCACAGGCACCTGTTGCAAACAGCTGCCTGTTTAAATCTCCCACTCACAAGAAGCATGTGATGCCAGCACTGAGCCTGATTGGCACGGCATCCCTTCTTCTTGATAGGCCGACCAGCCCTACTGTCAGCTGGGCTTGTCTCACAGCAATGGAATGAACTCAGCTCTACCACAACAGGAGTGGTAGTGGGCAAAGTGTCCAGGCAAGCTGAAAAAGTATGCAGGTACGCCAGGAGTTGCTCTTAGTGACCCCGCTGAGTAGTCAGCTCCTTATATAGTTTAAACAGGACCACCTTGGGCGAGCCAGTGGGTTCCATGGCCTGAGCAAACTATTGTGGCAGTTGGTGTGGAACCACAGATTTCACTTTAAGCTAATGCTAAGAGAGTTATCCTGGCAGCCCAACCCATTCATTCTTTAAACTCTGTATAGGGCTTTGGACTTCGGTGCGGGGGAACCACTAGGCTGCTGCCTCCTAAAACAGTCTCTGTATGATTGACAGCGGTGCAGGGTACCAAGTGGTCAGGAAAATTTGTTGTCAGGCACATGTCAAGTACAGGAAAGGCAAAGTAAATTCAATATGGTAAACAGTCCAAGGTCAGGGTGGGCAGCAAAGGGTCCATACGGAGGTCAGGCACAGTTCAGATCAGGAAGCAGAAGGTCACAATCCACAAAATAGGCAGAAAGTCTATCTATCTCTCTATATCTATCTATCTATCTATCTATCTATCTATCTATCTATCTATCTACAGCATCTATCTATCTATCTATCTATCTATCTATCTATCTATCTATCTATCTATCTATCTATCTATCTATCCCCTCTAAGATCCTAATATAAGCCCCAGAGCCAGCATTTTACACTCTGGCTTCCCATTTACATTCAGCTCATGAATCATCTTTTTTTTTTCTTTACTCAGCAGAGAAGACAAATAAAAATGCAACTCCATATGTTCTTTACCCAGCGTACTGGGCACTATGCATACAAACACATAAAGTACAGTAAGTGCAGCTGAGTCATTTTTAAAGGCAGACTGTGCTCGCAGACCCTGTTATTGTGTTCTGCTTTTTATATAGTTTTCAGGTCTAGAACCAGATATTGAGTTTTTACAACAATGTTACACCAGTAAAAGATATGGGATGTGAAATATTGTGCTGCCTGCAAATTCATTAAGATGTCAGAACAACAAAATGCACCATGAAGCTTGAAAAAAAACCTTATTAAAATACTTCCAAACAGCTCTTTAATATCTCCTTGAAAAATGAGAAACCCCAGAGCCTTGAATTGTATGGCGGCGGTATAACAGCGGCGCTAAACAATGTGTATTACCAGACTTGAAGGTATTATCGCTGTGTTACTGTTGTAGATAAATTGGAATGAGTTTTCTTATCAATACCATCGCAAATCATTGAGAGTCCAGAGATGGATGGTCTGCTCAGAAACCTCTTATTTTATTTCTGGTCTTACGTAAAATGCTAAATGGGACTTTTTCCTTTTCATTTGATTCATAACATGATAAGAAAGCTGCAAGGATTGCTAAAAAGGAAAAAAAAAGAAATACTGTCACTATCCGAGCTAACTGTCAGCATATACAGCTGTAACTTGCTCTCCTATACCCATGGCCGGGTTCAGTAAAAGTCATGTTCAGCAGAAATAGTATTTTATTCATTTATATAGCTCCAACACTTTATTACAGAAATTGACTCACACCAGAAGGGGCATACACACACCTCCAATAGCAAAACTTAGTATAGGACATTTTTTTTTTTACAGTTTTCCAGTATGCATGCAATAATCACTCCCAGGCAACACAAAGCACAAACCCCAGATTTCATATGAATTTGCCTTTTCTTTTTTAAATTATTATTATTATATTATTATTATTATTATTATTGTTATTATTATTATTATTCAAAAGAAACTTTAATTTAAAACAAAATTGTAATAAAAAGTCTCCTACACTTTACAAACTTGTGTCATTATCAATATCAGTTTTTGCAGATGACACTAAACTGTGTAATTAACACAGAAGAGGACAGTGCACTGCTACAGATGGATAGACTGGAGGCTTAGGCAGAGAAGTGACAGATGAGGTTTAACACTGAAAAATGTAAGGTTATGCATATGGGAAGGAATAATGCAAGTCACCAGTACATACAAAATTTTAAAACACTGGGTAACACTGACATGGAAAAGGACCTAGGAATTTTAGTGAACAGCAAACTAAGTTGTAGAAACCAGTGTCAGACAGCTGCTGCCAAGGCCAATAAGATAATGGGTTGCATCAAAAGAGGCATAGATGCCCGTGATGAGAACATAGTCCTGCCACTTTACAAATCACTAGTCAGACCACACATGGAGTACTGTGTACAGTTCTGGGCTCCTGTGAACAAGGCAGACATAGCAGAGCTGGAGAGGGTTCAGAGGAGGGCAACTAAAGTAATAACTGGAATGAGTGGACTACAGTACAAAGAAAGATTATCAAAATTAGGGTTATTTACTTTAGAAAAAAGACAACTGAGGGGAGATCTAATAACTATGTATAAATATATCAGGGGTCAGTACAGAGATCTCTCCCATGATCTATTTATCCCCAGGACTGTGATGAGGGGACATCCTCTGGGTCTGGAGGAAAGAAGGTTTGTACACAAACATAGAAGAGGATTCTTTACGGTAAGAGCAGTGAGACTATGGAACTCTCTGCCTGAGGAGGTGGTGATGGTAAGTTCACTAAAAGAGTTCAAGAGGGGCCTGGATGTATTTCTGGAGGGTAATAATATTACAGGTTATAGTTACTAGATATGGGTTGTTGTTGTTGATCCAGGGAGTAATTCTGATTGCCTGATAGAAGGAATTTTTTCCCCCTAAAGTGAT
Source organism: Rhinella marina (assembly GCA_900303285.1). Taxonomy (NCBI): domain Eukaryota; kingdom Metazoa; phylum Chordata; class Amphibia; order Anura; family Bufonidae; genus Rhinella; species Rhinella marina. Next base: position 33,644 of record ONZH01002878.1, read on the forward strand.
GAAAATTGGCTTCTACCTCACAGGGGTTTTTTTGCCTTCCTCTGGATCAACTTGCAGGATAACAGGCCGAACTGGATGGACAGACGCCTTTTTTTGGCCTTATAAACTATGTTACTGTGTTACTATATCATTATGTTACTATTATGGAGCAGTTGCTTTATAAATATGGTGCTCAGTCCGAACAGAATATTTCTGAATGTATTTACACCAGACAACTGGCATAAATAAATGGATAAATCGTCTGGTTCCCATCTATTACAAAGCTGTCTGCCTGCAGCCCCCACTTGGGGGGCTCAGTGCATAGAAATTTATAAGTTACCTTTTACTGGAATGGAAGCTGAAATAATCTTTTTGCATTAGGATCCCCCTAGTGGAAGCTACATGAAAATGCAGTGTTTTCTTGCCGGGAAAGTGCCCCGAAACATTTGCATGGTCTGCTTCCATTGAAGGTACACCACTGCACATCAGTCCCTGTCCCCAACGGGGCTCACAAACTAAATTCTCAGTTCACCTATGAGTACATTATGTTTCTTCAAGTGTGGGAGGAAAACGAGAAAAAAAGAAGCAAATGCTAGTTTCAAATGAGCAGCGTAGGAAATATGTTCTGTCTGATGACCATGTTTCCTGGTCAGACCTCAGCTTATCTAACCCAAACTCACTGAATAATAGATGCTGTGAGTCCCAGATGACTGATGACTGTCTACTATATTGAACGCAAAGCACCACAATAATTTGTGGTCCCTACAATGCCTTCAGGTCAGCCAAGTGTGGTTGGCTGGTCTAGAAAATCCGGCCTTCATGAGTGCCATATTTCCTGGACCGTACATGATCCTGAGGAACTGGACAAACACAGGGAAAACATACAAACTTCATGCAGATGTTGCCTTTGGTTAATTTCAAACCCATTAACCCAGTGTTACAAGGCAACAGTGCTAACCATTGAGCCACCATGCTGGAGGTTGACATGGAAATCTGAGGATTAGAGGGCATCTGTCAGCTGTCAGCAGGTTCAACTTTATTAAACCAGCCATAATGCCTAGTAAGGCTTAGCCTGCTGATTAAAAATTTACCGTTCTGCCTGCAATTTGCTGATACAAAAAAAGTCTATTTAAATATGCATATTAAGACTTAAAAGATGCACCTTAACTCTTCCACTCTGATTCTATGGACACTCTCCTCTATACATGGACACCTGGCCCTGACAATTAAGTGGAGAGGGAGATAAAATTGGATACAGTGATATACCCAACGCTGGACTCATTCTTATACTGCGACATAAAAAAAATCGCATTTTCATGCAGCTGCTACTAAAGGGAGCTCAGTGCTGAAGATTATTACAGCTTCCATTGTAGACAATGGTAACTGTATAAATTCCTATACACTGCAGGCAACCAGTTTTATAATGCACTGTGTGAAGGGAAGCAGATTTATCAATGTATGTATGCCAGTTGTCTAAATACATTGAGAAATATTGTGTTCAGAATGAGCACCATATTTTTGAAGCACCAATTCCACTTTTAACAACATAGAAGAGGCTGAGGGTGACTTTTTTATTATGTGTTTTAATTACATTTTTTTTTTGCTTAATAAACACAAAAAAATAACAAAGTCATTAGAAATTCTGGACGTTTTGCTTTGTGTTCCATGTTTCTGGAGAGTATTTGACATACATGTAAACCAAGTGGGAAACTACTGTAGTTGGGGTAGGGGGACCCATCTAACTTTTGCTCTGGGCCTCTATCAGTTCTATATAGGACCCTGACTGGACACAATGCATATTTTGCAAATGTTAACAAACATTAATACCTTTTATTTACCGTATATAGCACCAACTTATTCTGCTGCACATTACAATCAGGATGTTCATGATCAAACAGAGTCAAAAATAACAAAGCAAAAAAGTTAACAATTAAAACAAGAGGAATGAGGGTCCTGATCACAAGTGTTTACAATCTATGTGTAGATAAGGGTGACACAGAAGATAACAAGTGCTTGTTTTATACAATGGTCTGGCCATCTTAAAACACAACAGGGTAGATAGAAAGCTGCATCAGCCATCACCAGCCAATATATGTAGATTATTTGAGTGCCATGGAGTGTGGATATCTGATGATGGATCAGGTTCAGAAGAATTATGCTGAAGGAGGATGAATGAAGAACAGTTAGATTAGGAGATGTGATAGACAACCTAAAAAGATGTGTTTGTACTGAGCTGAACGGTGGATGTTGTGTTTTGACCTAATTGCAGGGAACTGATGCAGCTCGGGAGAAGTCTTGAAGACAGAAGTGAGAGCTTCAGATTATGGTGAATGTTAGTCGTAAGTCATTGGCTGAATGAAGAGCACAGGTAGGGAGGTAGAAATGAGGGAGGAGATGTAAAGGAGTTAAGCACTGTGGAGAGCTTTGTGGTTGAGCATGAGCAGGTTAAATTGAATTCTATACTGTATGGGCAACCAGTGCAATGACTGGCACAGGACAGAAGCATCAGAGTAGACAGAGAGATGAACCTGACAGCTGCGTTAAGGATAGGTTGGAGAGGGGAAAGTCTGGTGAGGGGGAGACCAATTAGTAATAAAAGACATGGATGGATTAGGGTCACAATGAGAATTTTCGATGTTTCCATAGTAAGAAAGAGACAAATTCTAGAGATGTTTTTTGGGGTGACTACTTATGCCTAAATAAAAGTTCCATAATTGTGTATTCATTGAAATTTTTTTTTTATGCTACACATTTCAGGAAAAAAATAAGTGAACTTTCTTACCAAAGTCATGGTAAGTTTCTAAAAAAAAAGAATCTAACAGATTTAAAAGACTTAAAGCTATATTAGAAAACCCTAAAACAATCAGAGGTGTAAACAAGGAGCGGTTACACCATTATCCTCGTATCTATATTCAGAATCCAAAAGGCTTCTCATGTATGCAACTCTCCAAGTCTCCTCTTTCTTTTGGATGAACTACCTTTTTTAGACACATCACCTGAAGGGGACACAGATCACCTTGTTGTACATTTAAAAAATTCCAAGTTGCTGCAGATATATTGCGTACACCTACAAAATGTGTTCTACTCTTTTTATGAGTTCCCTTGTAGTGCACCCAGTATACTGTACTTTGCACACAATGATGTACACCACATGATCTGTACAAAAATTCCCTATCAGTACTCTATGACACTATACTGTACCTCCATAGTCCACATTGTGACGACCCATACTTAAAGGACCCTGTGACATGTAACCATGTTTGTGATCTCATTGTTGTGCTGTTCTGGGAGGTACTATATTTTTTATGGTGATCGTAATCGCTTAGCAAAAAAAAGGAACCAGAATTAAGAAAAGAACGGATCTCTTCACCACCATATGCAGTGGTGAACACCAATTTACTGTACTGGTTATAATGCTTGAATAAAGTACCTTGGTTCCCTCTTACCTCTCTAGTGCTGAATACATAATCAGCCCTTTTTTTCAAAAATTCAGTAGTCCTAGACAGGTGAGATAAAGAATAACTGAGTTTACTCAGCCTATTGGTGATACGTGCACATTCCATATCCTTGGTGTATACCCTCTTAGCTCTGAAATATTCACCACATGATATATTTCTGCCTACATGAGGGAGATGACAGCTAGAAGCATGAAGAAGGGAGATACCTACAATTGCTTTGAGATACAAAGTAGCAATAATTTTTCCCGAGGCACATTCTCCCATTAAACATAAATCCGAAAATGGTATTGAATCTTGTGCCCAATGATGGGTGAAGGAGAGGTTATCCTCATTATTGTTTAAGTAGGCAACAAACAGCAGCACGGATGAAGACACGTCCCCCCAGATGAGGAGCATATTATTTATTTTTATTTATTTTTCGCACTTATATAGTGCTACTGTATTCTGCAGCTCTTTGCAGACATTAGCATCATGCCGTCCCCAATGGGGCTCACAATCTGTTTCCTATCATGTCTTTGGCGTGTGGGAGGAAACCGGAGTACCTGGAGGAGACCGATGCAAACATGGGGAGAACATCCAAACTCTATTGTCCTTGGTTGGATTTGAAACTAGGACCCCAAGGCATCAGTGCTAACCACTGAGCCACCATGCTGCCCATATATTATCAACATAATGCCCGTATGTTGCCCACAAACAGATTATGTACAGAGTAGATATACCTTTCCTCCTGAAATCCCATATACAAATTTGCAAGGGATAGTGAGAAACAAACTGCCTTAATTCATTCAAATATGTGGTGTACTCCTGCAAATGGTGGAACAAGGCTCAAATCTCTTTCTCATGAAGGATTCTAGTATAACGTACTGTGAATTCACACGTCAACCAAGAATCAGTGCGATGACATGGTACCCCATCAAACACCCTCAATACATCCCCAGAGTCTTTAAAGGGGTATTCTCATCTTAGACAATGGGGGCATATCGCTAGGATATGCCCCCATTGTCTAATAGGTGCGGGTCCCACCGCTGGGACCCGCACCTATAGCCAGAACGGAGCGGGGAGCGCTCCCCGCGCCGCTCATAGAAATGAATGGGAGCCGGGCCGTGCATGCGCGGTGCGCTCCCATTCATTTCTATGGAGCCGACGGAAGTAGCCGAGCCAGCGCTCGGCTATTTTCGGCGGCCCCATAGAAATGAATGGAGGGCGGCTGCGCATGCGCAGTGCGCCCTCATTCATTTCGGGGGCTCCGTTCTGGAGATAGGTGCGGGTCCCAGCGGTGGGACCCGCACCTATAAGACAATGGGGGCATATCCTAGCGATATGCCCCCATTGTCTAAAATGAGAATAACCCTTTAAGGAAGCAACCTTTTCACCAGAGGATGAAGGTGTAGGTCCAACCAAATGCCAACACATTCAAATAGAGACCCCACACATGCAATATTTGGACAGAGAGGAGGAGGAAATTGTGTGGGTTAATCATATATTCATATTGCTTAATACGGTGCTCCTCAACATCAGTTCTCAGGGACCACCAGCCAGTCAAATTTTCAGGATTTCCTTAGTATTGAGTAACATAGTAACATAGTTTATAAGGCTGAAAAAAGACATCTGTCCATCCAGTTCGGCCTGTTATCCTGCAAGTTGATCCAGAGGAAGGCAAAAAACCCCTGTGAGGTTGAAGCTAATTTTCCTCACTTTAGGGGAAAAAATTCCTTCCCGACCCCAATCAGGCAATCAAAATTACTCCCTGGATCAACAACCCATCTCTAGTAACTATAACCTGTGATATTATTACCCTCCAGAAATACATCCAGGTTCCTTGGACTCTTTTAGTGAACTTACCATCACCACCTCCTCAGGCAGAGAGTTCCATAGTCTCACTGCTCTTACCGTAAAGAATCCTCTTCTATGTTTGTGTACAAACCTTCTTTCCTCCAGACGCAGAGGATGTCCCCTCGTCACAGTCACAGTCCTGGGGATAAATAGATGATGGGAGAGATCTCTGTACTGACCTCTGATATATTTATACATAGTTATTAGATCTCCCCTCAGTCGTCTTTTTTTTCTAAATTAAATAACCCTAATTTTGATAATCTTTCTGGGTACTATAGTCCACCCATTCCAGTTATTACTTTAGTTGCCCTCCTCTGAGCCCTCTCCAGCTCTGCTATGTCTGCCTTGTTCACAGGAGCCCAGAACTGTACACAGTACTCCATGTGTGGTCTGACTAGTGATTTGTAGAGTGGCAGGACTATGTTCTCATCACGGGCATCTATGCCTCTTTTGATGCAACTCATTATCTTATTGGCCTTGGCAGCAGCTGTCTGACACTGGTTTCTACACCTTAGTTTGTTGTTCACTAAAATTCCTAGGTCCTTTTCCAAGTCAGTGCTACCCAGTGTTTTACCATTTAGTATGTACTGGTGACTTGCATTATTCCTTCCTATGTGCATAACCTTACATTTGTCAGTGCGGAACGCACATGATAGAAATGCCTTTTCCTGTCCATGGATCCGGACAAGAATAGGACATGTTCTATTTTTTTCCGGACCCACGGAACGGAACTGCGGATGTGGACAGCACACAGTGTGCCGTCCACATCTTTTGCGGCCCCATTAACTGTGAATGGGTCCACACCTGGTCCGCAAATTGCGGATCGGATGCGTACGATTTTTGCGGACGTGTGAATGAGGCCTGAGGCTGATGCTGCAGGTCCCTACCTTATGTAAATTTAGGTCACATGTCACTGCCAGCCAATCACTGCTGGGGAGGTATAGGGGATGTTACATCACAGCAGGCTTTCCCACAGGCTTCCCTTTGATGCTGATTGGCTGAAAAAAACGGGCATTTCAAATTGGCAGTGACTCACGAATCTTCACGAATCCGCGCTGCCTCGGGATGCCGAGCCGAAGCGGGCAAGATTCGTGCGAATCCCGAATCTTGCCTCTCCGGCTTGCTCATCACTATTACCCACATACAGACATTTTCTCCCAGGCCAAGCATTCTCATTTTATATACTAACCTTTTATGTGGTACAGTGTCAAATGCTTTGGAGAAGCCTAGATATTCGACATCCATTGATTCTCCGCGGTCCCGTGTAGAACTTACCTCCTCATAGAAACTGATTAAATTAGTTTGACATGACCGATCCCTCATGAAGCCATGCTGATATGGAGTTATTTGCTTATTTTCATTGAGGAACTCCAAGATAGCATCTCTTAGAAAACCTTCAAACAGTTTACCCACGACAGATGTTAAACTTACCGGCCTATAGTTCCCGGGCTCTGTTTTTGGACCCTTTTTGAATATTGGCACCACATTTGCTATGCGCCAATCCTCTGGAACTTTCCCTGTCAGTATAGAGTCCTTAAATATCAGAAATAAAGGTCTGGCTATGACATTACTTAATTCTCTTAGGATACGGGGGTGTATGCCATCCGGTCCTGGCGATTTGTCTATTTTAATCTTTTTAAGACATCTCTGTACTTCTTCCTGGGTCAGACAGGGCACTTTTAATGGAAAATTTACTTTTATATTCTGCATATTCATTCTGTGGGATACTCTCAAATCATGACCGGCAGGTGGTTCCTGAGGACTGGAGTTGAGGAACTCTGGCTTAATAGATAGAATACCCAAATTAACCTCTTCACTTAATACTTCATTAAACTTCCTACTCATATCAGCAGTGTGATCACCAGGTAAACGTCTGTAAATATCACCATTATTCAACATAGAAGGGACCTCAGCTCCCCGATCTAATACCATAACTGAGCCACCGTTATCAGCACCTTTGACTACATATAATGTGGTCATTTGTTTCCTACTGTGCGAATTATCCCTGTACTGTGACATCACTGTGTGCATTTTTCCTGTGCTCTGAAATCACTGTGTGAACTATTCCTGTGCATAAAGGTGACCAAAATAATCATATGCTTTACAGTTCTGAACTTTCTACTGAAGGTGGTCATTAGAGTTGAGCAAATCTAATCCAATTCAATCCGAATTTCAGGATAAATTAGATTCGCAGTGAAGCCAAATTTCCTCATGCTTCGTGGTAGCGAATCGATTTAACCTGAAAAAGTGTTTAAAAAAAACAAAAAAAATTATACTTACCTCTTCCATTTGCTCGTGATAAGCCAGCTGCCGCCATCTTGATTGAAGACCTCGGACGAAATCCCATGTGTGTTGACATATGACATCAACACCCTGGCCTGGGGTGATGACGTCATATCGGGCCGCACAAGATTGCGCGCCAGATCTTCAAGCAAGATGGCGGAGGCTGGCTCTTCTCGAGCAAATGGAGGCTGTAAGTAAGATTTCATTTTTTTCTGTTAATTTTACACAGTTTTTACTCTTAGACGCCGCAATCATGTATGTATGCTGCATCTGAGAGGTACAATGATGGGGGGCGGCACTATTGCAGCTCACTGTCATTGTACCTGCTGCGAAGTAATTAGTCACAAAGCAAATTTTTTTTGTAAAATTCGCCAAAGCAGCCAAATGAAATTTTGAAGAAATTTGCTCGTTATGGTCATATTGGAATGGGTTCCCATTACAAGCTGTGCTATGGGACCTCATGGTTAATTGGTATGACCCTGGAAGGAATTTTGGTGCTCCTCAAGGCCCGGCAGATTAAAGCTCTACTGGAAAAATTACTGTTGGTAATGATAGTAATCCCTTTTCAGTCAGCTAAGATTTATATTCCTTGCCAAGCTGTGTGTTTTTAAGTGGCAGGCTACATCTCCAACCACAATACTGAGAAATCAATATTTCTATGTATACAGAACATAGACATAATGACCAAGTCTGCCTATTACTATGCAACTGCTCTTGCTGACGGTACATTATTGTGCCTCTTCTACATCCTTCAGGCATCTCATACTTGATCGACCTACTTCATTTACACAGACTTTCCTTGGCGAAAAATTATATCAGGTAAATGTCAGGGGACCTGTCCAGAATTCCAGATTAGTCACTAGATTTATACATACTGTATATTTGAAGTCTAACTTTTCAAGGTTATTAGCTAGAGCAAACATGCAAACTAAGTAGGTCAGCAACAGAAATACTTGCTGAGATCAACTGAGATACTTATACCATAAAAAAAAGAAAAACTTTTTCACACATTTCAGGAAAAAATAGGTGAACTTTCTTACCAAAGCCATGGTAACTTTCTAAAAAAAAATAATAATTTAACAGATTTAAAAGACTTAAAACTTTATTAGAAAACCCCAAAACAGTCTAAAGATCAGAGGTGTAAATAAGGAGTGGTTACACCATTATCACCGCCCCTTACAGGCTCCGCTTAACCTCCTTCGCTACCAGCACCATACATGTATAACACTGGTGGGGTCTTTAAACATGGCGCTTGCTTGCGCGTATGCCATAGTCAACAGGTCTCTGCTGTTTCAAACAGCAGAGGCCCTCGGCTAATGTCTGTAACCTGCAATAATGCCGATCATGGATAATACAGACTTTAGATGCAGTGTTCAAGTGCGATCACGGCATTTAAAGTGTGAAAAACTCGGAAGCATGCATCCCATGCGATGATCAGGGATGTTGGTCACTATTTCTAATAGGCTGGGTCTCTGAAGAAGTTAAAAAAGAAGCCCCGTTGCAGAAATAGAAGTAGAAGCACTTGCACTTGCTATGTCTCTCCCTATGCTCAGCTCACAGGACAATGGCGGAAACAGCGCAGGATGAAGCTTTTATAGTGCTGGACATCACAGGGGATGGATATCTGTGGCTTGGTTGGCTGCACGACATTATGGATGATCTCTCGTTCCCAGGCTTCTTACTTTCACTTTGTAACACTTGCGGCAGCCATTTTAGGAAAAATTGATTTGTTACCACGAAGTGCAAGGAAATTCGGATTCCTTACAAATCAACGTTTTCCTAAACCTTGGACTGAATTCCTATTCAAATGCTTCGCTTCTCTCAACACTAGTGTCTATGGTTGGGAAATGAATTCCAGCTTGTTGATGTTTTTGATAGCATGTCATGTAATGAGCTAAATTTGTATCATAATAAATTCTATTCGTAAATGAAATTCAAAGAAGGGTAAAGATGGGCAGCTCTCTAGGTCTTGCAATTCAAAATCAAAATAAACCACAAAAATGTTCATGGATTGCCCACTAGTCCTAAAGGGAAACATTACAATTCAGTATTTTTGTTTTTGGTTTTTAAACCAATCTTGTACTATATACCCTTCAGATATGTTAGTACAAGGATACTATTTTACATTTTTGCCACTTACAAGAAAAGGCGGCCATAGCTATCTCTCTCTACTCCCTCCTAGCTCCTCATACACTTACCTGACCTGGCTAAATGTGTATGTGCATTCAGTGGGGAGAAAGGAGAAAACCACTACCAGACACTTCTGGTGGCTTATCTCCCAGGAGAAAGGAAGGATAGGGAGAAAATGTTCATCGATCCCTCTCTCTCTCTCAACATCATCTGTCAATAGAGAGTCAAGAGTCCCTCACAAACATTAGTCTGGGTCAGTCTTGGGTCCGTGACCTCACTGTGACCTCCATCTGCATGCTGCAGCACCATGGGTCCCAGATCTCGCCTACCTCGCAGGAGGAGCAGGCACCCGCCAGCATACCGCCACATCTGCCGTCCCTGCCAGGTATCATCTTGTGCAGTATAGCGCACATGTGTGCCCCTTTCCTTTGTTATAGGAGAGGAGAGCACACTTCCTGATTAAGGGGGGGGGGGGTTACTGGTATTTAGGGCAGCTTCACTGACTATGAAGTGCCCAAACTTGGTTGTTATACCTGATAACCTCTGCTGGAGCTTTCTGCTGCTCTGCCCTGCTGTGTACTGGACTTTTTGCCAATCAACCCTGACCTTCCCTGCTGGTCTTCCTCCAGCATTGACTCCTGCATTGCCTGACCACGAATCTGCCTGCCGTCATCTGTAAGTTCGTCTGGACCTCTGACCTCGCACTGCTTGACTACCAGTCCGCCTGAACCAGTTTACCATATTACTCTGAACTTTGTTTTGGCTTTGTTTCAAGTGACTTTTGTCTACCTTCTGCCAGTAAAGATCATCTGTTGATGAAAGATGATCTGTAAAGATCATTACTCTGCCTTTGTTGGACTCTATATAGCTGCTTTCTGGGTGACTGGTATAAACACAAGGGTCCTGACTCTGGGAGTCAGCAGTCAGCAATATTGGACTAATTCCTAGTCCACTTTCTGCTGACCCAGAGTTTCCACATCCTCTGATCGACGACAATATGTAGGGGGGCTTTAATTGTAATTCATCTTGTTGATCATCTTCCAAGCACTAAAATTACTATACACATTATAAGTAGGTTGATGGTTGAACAACCATTGAATGAATGATGACCTAGTGAAAGATCATTTTGCTACCCCAGCCTTGTACATATTATTCCCTTTTGGCCTTTACATTCATAGTTACATAGTTACATAGTTAATACGGTTGAAAAAAGACACATGTCCATCAAGTTCAACCAAGGTAGGGGGTAGGAGTGATGAAGGGGAGGGGGACGGGTAACCTTAAGACATGACTCTACATTTCTTAATATGTGGTGACCTTCTTTTTCTCTAAGAATTTATCTAAGCCTGTTTTGAAGCCCTCAGCTGTCTTTGATGTGACCAGCTCCTGCGGTAGACTGTTCCACAGATTCACAGTTCTTATAGTAAAGAAGGCTTGTCGCCCCTGGAGTCTGAACCTTTGCTTCTCCAGGCGGAGGCAGTGCCCCCTTGTCTTTTGAGGGGATTTTACCTGGAACAGTTTTTCACCATATTTTTTGTATGGGCCATTTACATACTTATACAGGTTGATCATGTCCCCCCTTATACGTCTCTTCTCAAGACTAAACAAGTTTAATGCCTTCAATGTTTCTTCATAGCTAAGATGCTCTATGCCCCTTATCAGTTTAGTTGCCCGTCTCTGCACCTTTTCCAGCTCCAGGACATCCTTCCTATAAACCGGAGCCCAGAACTGAACAGCATATTCCAGATGAGGCCGTACTAATGCTTTATACAGTGGTAATATGACATCCCTGTCCCGCAAGTCCATGCCTCTTTTAATACATGACAATATCCTGCTGGCCTTAGAAGCAGCCGATTGACATTGCATGCTATTCTGCAGTCTATGGTCTACAAGGACACCCAGATCCTTCTCTATAAGTGACTCTCCCAGTATTACTCCCCCTAGGACATAGGAGGCATGCAAGTTGTTAGTACCCAGATGCATAACTTTACATTTATCCACATTAAACCTCATCTGCCAAGAGGATGCCCAAACACTCAGTGTGTCCAAGTCAGCTTGTAACTTCTGCACATCTTCCATAGACTGGACTCTACTACAAAGCTTAGTGTCATCTGCAAAAATTGAAACAGTGCTGTTAATTCCTCCCTCTACATCATTAATAAATAAATAAATAAAAGTGGACCCAGCACTGAACCCTGGGGTACACCACCTATAACTGGGGACCATTCAGAGTAGGAATCATTCACCACCACTTGCTGAGCACGCTCCTTCAGCCAGTTCTCAATCCAGTTACAGAGTAGATTTTCTAATCCAACCGACCTTAATTTACCCGTCAGACGTCTATGAGGGACCGTGTCAAACACTTTTGCAAAGTCCAAATACACAATATCCACAGCCGCCCCTCTATCCAGACTTCTACTCACTTCTTCATAAAAACCAATCAGGTTAGTCTGACAGATTCTGTCCTTAGTAAAACCATGCTGGTTATCACTTATAATACTATTATCCAAAACATATTCCTGTATATAGTCCCTTATTAGACCCTCAAAAAGTTTCCCCACAATGGACGTTAAGCTCACCAGTCTGTAATTCCCCGGGAATTACCTAGAGCCCTTCTTGAAGATGGGCACCACATTTGGTTTATGCCAGTCCCTCAGCACTATGCCAGTCACCAGAGAATCTTTGAATATTATATACAAGGGTAAAGAAATTACTGAACTAAGTTCCTTAAGAACTCTTGGGTGTAACCCATCTGGTCCTGGAGCCTTATTCACCTTTACTTTGTTTAAAGGGTTTCTGTCACCAGTTTTTTCGGTATGAATCAGTCTGACATTAGAGATGTGCTAATGTCACCTGATTCCAAATATATATTGTTTTATTTACTGGTGCCCCCATTTTTATATAAAATGAACTTTTATTTTATGCTAATAAGGCTCCTAGGTGCAAGGGGCGTTACCTCTGCTCCTAGAGGCTCTGTTGATTGACAGGACCAGGTAGAGAAGAAACACTTCATTCACCATAGCTTTTAAGGACCTTCAATGATGTCATGACCATGTGATCAGTCACATGGTTAGGATCACACAAACAGCCTGTCTCCTCCTAAACCATCTGACTGATCACATGGTGATGACATAATTGAAGGTCCTTAAAAGCTATGGTGAATGGAGTGTTTCTTCTCTGCCTGGTCCTGTCAATCAACAGAGCCTCTAGGAGCAGAGGTAACGCCTCTTGCACCTAGGAGCCTTATTAGCATAAAATAAAAGTTCATTTTATATAAAAATGGGGGCACCAGTAAATAAAACAGATATATATTTGGAATCAGGTGACATTAGCACATCTCTAATGTCAGCCTGATTCATACTGAAAAAACTGGTGACAGAAACCCTTTAACTTAGCTTTGACCATATCTATATTGAACCAGTTGAGTATATTACAGATGTGTCCACACTTAACTGATCACTAGAGATGAGCGAGTAGTGTTCGATCGAGCTGGTATTCGATCGAATACTACGCTATTCGGCGTACTCGATTTCGTTCGAGTATAACGGCGATGGCACACTTAGAATTCGTTTCCCCTCCCACCTTCCCTGGCGCTCTTTTTCCACCAATCACCATGCAGGGGGGGGTATGACAGGCCCGCTGAGCACGCTGGCAGCGCGAAAACGGCGTCTACATGCATTGGCTGGAAAAACCATGTGACCTCGAATCATAAAAACTCAGCTCTTCCTGCTCGTTCGCATATGCTGCGTGAACTTAGTCAGGGACAGAGGCTGGAGAAGGGAGAGAAAGGTGTTAGCTGTTGGACAGGCAGGAGCGTGATTAAAAGCCCTTATCAGGGCTACTATAGTGCAGTACAGTGATAGCTTTAGTACAATATACACTTTACAGAGAACGGCTGCTGTATTTAGGGATAGCTGCTGGAGTAGGGACAGAGAGAGGCATTAGTGGTGTATTAGGTGCTCTGCTACATACCAAACTATATTTGCCACTACTGTTCTTCGTTCTTTTTGGCTGCAAAACCCTGTTATATACCTAGTGTGTATATGCACCATCTGATCTTCTGTCAGTATACGGCTGTGTACTTTTTTTTTTTTTTTAAATACAGTTTATTTGGCTCTAGTGTTCTGGGTTCTGTGTGCCTGCAATACCCTTTTTGTATACCAGGTGTAAATACCCACCGTCTGAACAGTTAGTACACAGCTGTGTACCTTGAAATATAAAATATATAGGCCTTTTCATTGGCAACTGTACTGTGCGTTCTATTGCAAAATAATTGTATATACCAGGTGTTAAAACACACCGTCTGAACAGTTAGTACACGGCTGTGTACCTTGAAATATAAAATATATAGGCCTTTTCATTGGCAACTGTACTGTGCGTTCTCTTGCAAAATAATTGTATATACCTGGTGTTAATACACACCGTCTGAACAGTTAGTACACGGCTGTGTACCTTGAAATATAAAATATATAGGCCTTTTCATTGGCAACTGTACTGTGCGTTCTCTTGCAAAATAATTGTATATACCAGGTATTAATACACACCGTCTGAACAGTTAGTACACGGCTGTGTACCTTGAAATATAAAATATATAGGCCTTTTCATTGGCAACTGTACTGTGCGTTCTCTTGCAAAATAATTATACATACCTGTTGTAAATACACACCGTCTGAACAGTTAGTACACGGCTGTGTACCTTGAAATATAAAATATATAGGCCTTTTCATTGGCAACTGTACTGTGCGTTCTCTTGCAAAATATTTGTATATACCTGGTGTGAATACACACCGTCTGAACAGTTAGTACACGGCTGTGTACCTTGAAATATAAAATATATAGGCCTTTTCATTGGCAACTGTACTGTGCGTTCTCTTGCAAAATAATTGTATATACCTGGTGTTAATACACACAGTCTGAACAGTTAGTACACGGCTATGTACCTTGAAATATAAAATATATAGGCCTTTTCATTGGCAACTGTACTGTGCGTTCTCTTGCAAAATAATTTCACATACCTGGTGTGAATACACACCGTCTGAACAGTTAGTACACGGCTGTGTACCTTGAAATATAAAATATATAGGCCTTTTCATTGGCAACTGTACTGTGCGTTCTCTTGCAAAATATTTGTATATACCTGGTGTGAATACACACCGTCTGAACAGTTAGTACACGGCTGTGTACCTTGAAATATAAAATATATAGGCCTTTTCATTGGCAACTGCACTGTGCGTTCTCTTGCAAAATAATTGTATATACCTGGTGTGAATACACACCGTCTGAACAGTTAGTACACGGCTGTGTACCTTGAAATATAAAATATATAGGACTTTTCATTGGCAACTGTACTGTGCATTCTCTTGCAAAATAATTGTATATACCTGGTGTTAATATACACCGTCTGAACAGTTAGCACACGGCTGTGTACCTTGAAATATAAAATATATAGGCCTTTTCATTGGCAACTGTACTGTTCGTTCTCTTGCAAAATATTTGCATATACCAGGTGTTAATACACACCGTCTGAACAGTTAGTACACGGCTGCGTACCTTGAAATATAAAATATATAGGCCTTTTCATTGGCAACTGTACTGTGCGTTCTCTTGCAAAATAATTGTATATACCTGGTGTGAATACACACCGTCTGAACAGTTAGTACACGGCTGTGTACCTTGAAATATAAAATATATAGGCCTTTTCATTGGCAACTGTACTGTGCGTTCTCTTGCAAAATAATTTCACATACCTGGTGTTAATACACACCGTCTGAACAGTTAGTACATGGCTGTGTACCTTGAAATATAAAATATATAGGCCTTTTCATTGGCAACTGTACTGTGCGTTCTCTTGCAAATAATTGTATATACCTGGTGTTAATACACACCGTCTGAACAGTTAGTACACGGCTGTGTACCTTGAAATATAAAATATATAGGCCTTTTCATTGGCAACTGTACTGTGCGTTCTCTTGCAAAATAATTGTATATACCAGGTGTTAATACACACCGTCTGAACAGTTAGTACACGGCTGTGTACCTTGAAATATAAAATATATAAGCCTTTTCATTGGCAACTGTACTGTGCGTTCTCTTGCAAAATAATTTCACATACCTGGTGTTAATACACACCGTCTGAACAGTTAGTACACGGCTGTGTACCTTGAAATATAAAATATATAGGCCTTTTAATTGGCAACTGTACTGTGCGTTCTCTTGCAAAATAATTGTATATACCTGGTGTTAATACACATAGTCTGAACAGTTAGTACACGGCTGTGTACCTTGAAATATAAAATATATAGGCCTTTTCATTGGCAACTGTACTGTGCGTTCTCTTGCAAAATAATTTCAATATCTGTGTGAATACACACCGTCTGAACAGTTAGTACACGGCTGTGTACCTTGAAATATAAAATATATAGGCCTTTTCATTGGCAACTGTACTGTGCGATTCTCTTGCAAAATATTTGTATATACTGGTGTGAATACACACCGTCTGAACAGTTAGTACACGGCTGTTGTACCTTGAAATATAAAATATATAGGCCTTTTCATTGGCAACTGTACTGTGCGTTCTCTTGCAAAATATTTGTATACCTGGTGTAATACACACCGTCTGAACAGTTAGTACACGGCTGTGTACCTTGAAATATAAAATATATAGGCCTTTTCATTGGCAACTGTACTGTGCGTTCTCTTGCAAAATAATTGTATATACCTGGTGTTAATACACACCGTCTGAACAGTTAGTACACGGCTGTGTACCTTGAAATATAAAATATATAGGCCTTTTCATTGGCAACTGTACTGTGCGTTCTCTTGCAAAATATTTGCATATACCAGGTGTTAATACACACCGTCTGAACAGTTAGTACACGGCTGTGTACCTTGAAATATAAAATATATAGGCCTTTTCATTGGCAACTGTACTGTGCGTTCTCTTGCAAAATATTTGTATATACCTGGTGTGAATACACACCGTCTGAACAGTTAGTACACGGCTGTGTACCTTGAAATATAAAATATATAGGCCTTTTCATTGGCAACTGTACTGTGCGTTCTCTTGCAAAATAATTTCACATACCTGGTGTTAATACACACCGTCTGAACAGTTAGTACACGGCTGTGTACCTTGAAATATAAAATATATAGGCCTTTTCATTGGCAACTGTACTGTGCGTTCTCTTGCAAAATATTTGTATATACCAGGTGTGAATACACCACCGTCTGAACAGTTAGTACACGGCTGTGTACCTTGAATATAAAAATAGGCCTTTTTCATTGGCAACTGTACTGTGCGTTCTCTTGCCAAAATAATTTCACATACCTGGTGTTAATACACACCGTCTGAACAGTTAGTACACGGCTGTGTACTTGAAATATTAAAAATATATAGGCCTTTTCATTGCAACTGTACTGTGCGTTCTCTTGCAAAATAATTTCACATACCTGTTGTGAATACATACCGTCTGAACAGTTAGTACACGCTGTGTACCTGAAATATAAAATATATAGCCTTTTATTGCAACTGTACTGTGCGTTCTCTTGCAAAATATTTGTATATACCTGGGTGTGAATACACACCGTCTGAACAGTTAGTACACGGCTGTGTACCTTGAAATATAAAATATATAGGCCTTTTCATTGGCAACTGTTACTGTGCGTTCTCTTGCAAAAATAATTGTATATCCTGGTGTAATACACACCGTCTGAACAGTTAGTACACGGCTGTGTACCTTGAAAATAAAATATATAGGCCTTTTCATTGGCAACTGTACTGTGCGTTCTCTAGCAAAATAATTGTATATACCTGGTGTAATACACACCGTCTGAACAGTTAGTACACGCTGTGTACTTGAAATATAAAATATATAGGCCTTTCATTGGCAACTGTACTGTGCGTTCTCTTGCAAAATAATTGTATATACCAGGTGTTAATACACACCGTCTGAACAGTTAGTACACGGCTGTGTACCTTGAAATATAAAATATATAGGCCTTTTCATTGGCAACTGTACTGTGCGTTCTCTTGCAAAATAATTTTATATACCTGGTGTTAATACACACCGTCTGAAACTTAGTACACACGGCTGTGTACCTTGAAATATAAATAAAATATATAGGCCTTTTCATTGGCAACTGTACTGTGCGTTCTCTTGCAAAATAATTTACATACCTGGTGTTAATACACACCGTCTGAACAGTTAGTACACGGCTGTGTACCTTGAAATATAAAATATATAGGCCTTTTCAATTGGCAACTGTACTGTGCGTTCTCTTGCAAAATAATTTTATATACCTGGTGTTAATACACACCGTCTGAACAGTTAGTACACGGCTGTGTACCTTGAAATATAAAATATATAGGCCTTTTCATTGGCAACTGTACTGTGCGTTCTCTTGCAAAATAATTTTATATACCTGGTGTTAATACACACCGTCTGAACAGTTAGTACACGGCTGTGTACCTTGAAATATAAAATATATAGGCCTTTTCATTGGCAACTGTACTGTGCGTTCTCTTGCAAAATAATTTAATACCTGGTGTTAATACACACCGTCTGAACTTAGTACACGGCTGTGTACCT
>ONZH01002879.1:0-23300 GCA_900303285.1 Rhinella marina
GGAGATGTACACGGGGCGATGATTCAGAAATGATCATTTGCGAGATGTACACGAGGTGATGTCAAGGAATGATCATTTGGGAATGTACATGGGGCGATATCAGGAATGATCGTTTTGGAGATGTACACAGGGCGATGATCGGGAATGATCGTTGGGGAAATGTAACACGGGGCGATGATCATGAATAATCGTTTGTGAAATGTACACGGGGCGATGATCAGGAATGATCATTTGGGAGATGTACACAGGGCGATGATCGGGAATGATCGTTTGGGAGATGTACACGGGGCGATGATCAGGAATGATCATTTGGGAGATGTACACGAAGCGATGATCAGGAATGATCATTTGGGAGATGTACACGAGGCGATGATCGGGAATGATCGTTTGGGAGATGTACACGGGGCGATGATAAGGAATGATTGTTTGGGAGATGTACACGGGGTGATGTTCAGGAATGATCGTTTGGGCATTGCTCGCCCATCACGAAGACCCTCTAAGTGACAATGTAGTCCAGGCCTTGGTCTCTGGTGTGATCAGTAACATGCGCTGTTTATCCAAGGCGTGCCGTCCTGGACTCTGCGGTCCTCGGGCACAGGATCTGGCAGGACTGGGGGATTACTGAGCTCACATCGGAGTCTAAACCTCTTGTGGTTTTGTGTCAGTCCTGAAGAGATGCAGGACATTGCTGGACAGGAGGACAGCTCTTCTCACCGGCTGACGCCGCGCAGTGCAATGAACTCAGGGTCCATGCTCATGAAATTAAGGATTACACAGGCGATGATCAGGAATGATTGTGTGGGAGATGTACTCGGGGAGATGGTCAGGAATGATTGTTTGGGCATTGCTCGCCCATCACGAAGACCCTCTAAGTGACAATGTAGTCCAGCCCTTGGTCTCTGGTGTGATCAGTAACATGCGCTGTTTATCCAAGGCGTGCCGTCCTGGACTCTGCGGTCCTCGGGGACAGAATCTGGCAGGACTGGGGGATTACTGAGCTCACATCGGCGTCTACAGTCTCTTGTGGCTTCATGTCAGTCGTGAAGAGATGCAGGACATTGCTGGACAGGAGGACAGCTCTTCTCACTGGCTGACGCCGCACAGTGCAATAAACTCGGGGTCCGTGCTCATGAAATGAAGGATGTACACGGGGCGATGATTGCAAATAATCGTTTGGGAGATGTACTCGGGGAGATGGTCAGGAATGATTGTTTGGGAGATGTACACGGAACGAAGATCAGGAATTATCGTTTTGGGAGATGTACACGGGACGATGATCGGGAATGATCGTGTGGGAGATGTACTCGGGGAGATGGTCAGGAATGATTGTTTGGGAGATGTACTCGGGGAGATGGTCAGGAATGATTGTTTGGGAGATGTACTCGGGGAGATGGTCAGGAATGATTGTTTGGGAGATGTACACGGGGCGATGATCGGGAATGATCGTGTGGGAGATGTACTCGGGGAGATGGTCAGGAATGATTGTCTTGGGAGATGTACACGGGGCGATGATCGGGAATGATCGTGTGGGAGATGTACTCGGGGAGATGGTCAGGAATGATTGTTTGGGAGATGTACTCGGGGAGATGGTCAGGAATGATTGTTTGGGAGATGTACACGAGGGCGATGATCGGGAATGATCGTGTGGGAGATGTACTCCGGGAGATGGTCAGGAATGATTGTTTTGGAGATGTACTCGGGGAGATGGTCAGGAATGATTGTTTGGGAGATGTACTCGGGGAGATGGTCAGGAAATGATTGTTTGGGAGATGTACACGGGGCGAAGATCAGGAATTATCGTTGGGGAGATGTACACGGGACGATGATGCGGGAATGATCGTGTGGGAGATGTACACGGGGCGATGATCGGGAATGATCATGTGGGAGATGTACTCGGGGGAGATGGTCCAGGAATGATTTGTTTGTGAGAAGTACACGGAGCGATGATCGGGAATGATCGTGTGGGAGATGTACTCGGTGAGATGGTCAGGAATGATTGTTTGGGAGATGTACACAGGGCGAAGATCAGGAATTATCGTTTGGGAGATGTACACGGGCGATGATTGGGAATGATCGTGTGGGAGATGTACTCGGGGAGATGGTCAGGAATGATTGTTTGGGAGATGTACACGGGGCGAAGATCAGGAATTATCGTTTGGGAGATGTACACGGGTGATGATCGGGAATGATCGTGTTGGAGATGTACACGGGGCGAAGATCAGGAATTATCGTTTGGGAGATGTACATGGGGCGATGATCGGGAATGATCGTGTGTGAGATGTACACGGGGCGATGATCAGGAATTATATGTACACGGGGGCGATGATCGGGAATGATTGTTTGGGAGATGTTTGTGCATCACCCCACACAATGGACCCTCTAAGTGACACGATGTAGTCCAGGCCTTTGTCTCTGGTGTGATCAGTAACATGCGCTGTTTATCCAAGGCATGCTGTCCTGGACTCTGCGGTCCTCGAGGACAGGATCTGGCAGGACTGGGAAATTACTGAGCTCAAATCAGAGTCTAAAGTCTCTTGTGGCTTTGTGTCAGTCTTGAAGAGATGCAGGACATTGCTGGACAGGAGGACAGCTCTTCTCACTGGCTGACGCTGCGCAGTGCAATGAACTCGGGGTCTGTGCTCATGAAATGAAGGATTACATGGGAAATCGTCCACTTCCCTCAGTGCAGTAAATGTCTCGACGTCCTTACAGGTTCAAGTATGAAATATTAAGTCCTGTTAACCCTGTGATATCCATATGACCTGACAAAGGCTGCGGCCAAACCCCAAAAACCTTCACGTGTTTCCCGGAGGGGTCAACGATGTCATATGATGGTAGACACTCAGCGTGGGAATGGAGCAGATGTTGTGTAGGCCTCAGTGATTGCGGAGACAGGAATAGAATGGAGGAAGCTCCGGCCTCATCCCTGCTTCCTGGTCCACATCATCTGGCTCCATTTTCAGGGTCCTCTCCATGTTTGTCTCCTCAGTTCAGGTGTTCGGGGCCTCACAGGAAACATACAGAGTGACAGATACAGCAGAGCGGAGAGATGATTCATGACTTCCATCCGTCTATAGATCAGTCCTGACATGTGTCCCAGACGGCGAGGACAGGAACGTACTCAAAACCTGCAAGTCACATCCACTCGTTATTCAGGGCGGGCGCTGGCCGTCCTGTGAGAAGTGAGAGGGCAGGAAACACATGGATTTACCTCAGTCCTTGGCCTTCATTAATGTAGAAGGAGAGATGCTGTCACCACATGGCCACGCGAGCCGCCCACACACATTCCCGGGGCAGCTGGAATCTGCTCACCTGAGGTATCCGAGGAATGGACATGGCGCCTGATGAAGTTCTCTGTGGGGATCAGGGACATCATAGAGGACACTTAGTCGGGAGGGGGGATGATGCCACCATCAAGCCTAGCAGGGATCACTGCCCCATCTGTAGAGAATAGTTCCCCACACCGTTATCAGGGCACCGCGTGTTATTATCTATGGGGACCTCGGCGGCTGTCACTCTGATGGGGGCACTATAGCTTCTATTACAAAGCGGGACCCGAGCTCCTATAGGACTGACCGACACGGGTAAGTGCGGGCAGACCGGGAGCCTCATGACTGGTCACAGCATGGAAAATATACAGGTGGTGATGTCACACTACAGGCAGCATCTTATCATACACTATGACATCACAGGAAACACAACATATGATGATGTCACATAATACAAAAAGACACTGCAGTCAGCAGGGAGAATCCTGAGGTCCATTCCAAAATACGTTCCACACTCTGTTTCATTATGTTTGTGTGAAAGTGGGCCCTTTTAGTTGTGGGGCCCCATAGCTATGGATAAGTCGTGTCATAAGGAGTGTCTGCCCGGTCATGTGGACAGAACCCCTGTTATCCCCCCGTTCTGGGACTGAAGCCATGATGTCCTCCAGCTAAGTGCTGGATAAAGATGTGCCGTATCTCCATCCACGGTCAGATTTGTTTTCTTAATCTCTTTCCCATGCCTTTGCACCGACCACAAGATTCATGAAGCCAAATCTGACAAGAAGCGCCCATCACCCCTCCAGCAGAGCCGTCTCATCCTCCTCACTGCAAAGTCAGAAGTGCCGCAGAGTATTCCAGAGCCGAGGATCGAGAGCAATCAGGAGAGCAGGTTAGGGACTGAGCCCAAGGAGCCTTAATGGGGCAATGAAGGATAGGGACGAACCCAAGGAACCACAAAGGGATCACGAAGGATAGGGATGAAGCCCAAGGAGCCACAAGGGGGAAGATCACGAAGGATAGGAACCAAGGCCAAAGGAGTTATAAGGGCTGATGAAGAATGGGGACAAATTCAAGGAGCCACTAAGGGATCATGAAAGATAGGAACTAAGGCCAAAGGATTTTTAAGGAAGTGATGAAGAATAAGGACTAAGCCCAAGGAGCCATAAGGGGTGATGAAGAATAGGGACCAAGCCCAGGGAGCCATAAGGAGAAAATAAAGGATAGGAACTAAGCCCAAGGAGCCATAAGGGGTCGATGAAGGATAGGAGCTGAGGCCAAAGGAGTTATAAGGGATGATGAAGAATAGGGACCAAGCCCTAGGAGCCATAAGGGAATCATGAAGCATAGGAACTGAGGCCAAAGGAGTTCTAAAGGGGTGATGAAGGATAGGGACGAAGCCCAAGGAACCATAAGGGGGTGAATGACTAAGCCAAAGGTGCCATAAGGAAGCCATGAAGGATAGTGGCGAAGTCCAAGGAGCAATAAGGGGTCAATGGCGGATAGAGAGCCTTAAGGGGGCAATGAAGGATAGGGAAGGAGCCACAAGGGGATCAAGAAGGATAGAAACTAAGGCCAAAGGAGTTATAAGGAGGTGATGAAGAATAGGGACTAAGCACAAGGAGCTATAAGGGGAAAATGAAGGATAGGAACTAAGCCTATAAGGGGTCAATGAAGGATAGAGAGCCAAAAGGGGTCGATGAAAGATAGGGACGAACTCAAGGAGCCACAAGGGGATCACGAAGGATAGGAACTAAGGCCAAAGGAGTTCTAAAGGGGTGATGAAGGCTAGAAACTTAGCCCAGGGAGCCATAAGGGGTGAAGAAGGATAACGACTAAGTCAAAGGTGCCATAGGGAGCCATAAAGGATAGTGGTGAAGCCCAAGGTGCAATAAGGGGTCAATGACGGATAGAGAGCCATAAGGGGTAATGAAGGGTAGGGACTAAACGTAAGGAGTCATAAGAAGGTGATGAAGAACAAGGTCTAAGCCTTAGGGCCTTTAGGAGCATGATGAGGGATATGGACCGAGTCCATTACTTATTTTCAGGAAGGCGAAGATCTCCAAGAACAGAGTCTGGAGATGTCTGGAGAGCAGACGTGGGACGGAGCCAGAACTGCTGCTAATGAGTAAAGCAGAAGCTCCACAGAAGACACGTCACTCCTCAGGACAGGCGTCTCCTTCCTCTACAAGACCTCCTGATACCACAACTCATCGGGACCCCCAGAGCCAAAAGACTGACCCCAAAACACATGGACAACTCCTCGAGGAGCCGGGAAGATGGAGCGAAGACATCATGACATCCGCCAAGACCACTGGAGCTTACTACTAGATTAGAGTGCTGGGTATAAGAGTGCGAGCGGGGAATTAGAGTGCTGGATATGAGAGTGTAAGCGGGGGATTAGAGTGCTGGGTATAAGAGTGCGAGCGAGGGATTAGAGTGTTGGATATGAGAGTGTGAGCGGGGGATTAGAGTACTGGGTATAAGAGTGCGAGCGGGGGATTAGAGTGCTGGATATGAGAGTGTGAGCGGGGGATTAGAGTGCTGGGTATAAGAGTGCGAGCGAGGGATTAGAGTGTTGGATATGAGAGTGTGAGCGGGGGATTAGAGTGCTGGGTATGAGGGTGTGAGCGGGGGATTAGAGTGCTGGATATGAGAGTGTGAGTGGGGGGATTAGAGTGCTGGGTATAAGAGTGCGAGCGAGGGATTAGAGTGTTGGATATGAGAGTGAGCGGGGGATTAGAGTGCTGGGTATAAGAGTGCGAGCGAGGGATTAGAGTGTTGGATATGAGAGTGTGAGCGGAGGGATTAGAGTGCTGGGTATGAGGGTGTGAGCGGGGATTAGAGTGCTGGGTATGAGGGTGTGAGTGGAGGATTAGAGTGCTGGATATGAGAGTGTGAGCGGAGGATTAGAGTGCTGGGTATAAGAGTGCGAGCGGGGGATTAGAGTGCTGAGTATAGAGTGCGAGCGGGGGATTAGAGTGCTGGGTATGAGAGTGCGAGCGAGGGATTAGAGTGCTGGATATGAGAGTGTGAGCGGGGATTAGAGTGCTGGGTATGAGGGTGTGAGCGGGGATTAGAGTGCTGGTATAAGAAGTGCGAGCGAGGGATTAGAGTGCTGGATATGAGAGTGTGAGCGGGGGATTAGAGTGCTGGATATGAGAGTGCGAGCGAGGGATTAGAGTGCTGGATATGAGAGTGTGAGCGGGGGATTAGAGTGCTGGGTATGAGGGTGTGAGCGAAGGATTTAGAGTGCTGGGTAATAAGAGTGTGAGCAGAGGATTAGAGTGCTGGGTATGAGGGTGTGAGTGGAGGATTAGAGTGCTGGGTATAAGAGTGCGAGCGGGGGATTAGAGTGCTGGATATGAGAGTGTGAGCGGAGGATTAGAGTGCTGGGTATGAGAGTGTGAGCGGGGGATTAGAGTGCTGGATATGTGAGTGTGAGCGGAGGATTAGAGTGCTGGGCATGAGAGTGTGAGCGCAGGATTAGAGTGCTGGTATGAGAGTGTGAGCGGGGATTAGAGTGCTGGATATGTGAGTGTGAGCAGATGATTAGAGTGCTGGGTATGAGAGTGTGACCAGGGGATTAGAGTGCTGGGTATGAGAGTGTGAGCGGGGGATTAGAGTGCTGGGTATGAGATTGTGAGTGGGGATTAGAGTGCTGGATATGAGGGTGTGAGCAGGGATTAGAGTGCTGGGTATGAGAGTGTGAGCAGGGGATTAGAGTGCTGGATATGAGGGTGTGAGCGGGGATTAGAGTGCTGGTATGTGAGTGTGAGCAGATGATAAGAGTGCGGGTATAAAGAGTGTGAGCGGGGATTAGAGTGCTGGATATGTGAGTGTGAGCGGAGGATTAGAGTGCTGGGCATGAGAGTGTGAGCCAGGATTAGAGTGATAGAGTGTGAGCGGGGGATTAGAGTGCTGATATGTGAGTGTGAGCAGATGATTAGAGTGCTGGGTATGAGAGTGTGACCAGGGGATTAGAGTGCTGGGTATGAGAGTGTGAGCGGGGGATTAGAGTGCTGGTATGAGATTGTGAGTGGGGATTAGAGTGCTGGATATGAGGGTGTGAGCAGGGATTAGAGTGCTGGGTATGAGAGTGTGAGCAGGGGATTAGAGTGCTGGATATGAGGGTGTGAGCGGGGGATTAGAGTGCTGGGTATGTGAGTGTGAGCAGATGATAAGAGTGCCGGGTATAAGAGTGTGAGCAGGGGATTAGAGTGCTGGGTATAAGAGTGTGAACGGGGGATTAGAGTGCTGGGTATGAGAGTGTGAACGGGGGATTAGAGTGCTGGGTGTGAGCGGAGGATTAGAGTGCTGGGTATGAGAGTGTGAACGGGGGATTAGAGTGCTGGGTATGAGAGTGTGAACGGGGGATTAGAGTGCTGGGTATTAGTAACCCCTTCACTCTCCTGGACCACCCGGGATACTATCATCAATGGCTGCACTCTCCTCCATTATCAGGAATAAAAGCGTTAACCTTTTCTTTCCCCCAGAGCAGCAGAGATGGCAGAATTAACCCTTTCACTCACCAGGAATAGGAGAAATGTTGAAATTAATCCCTTCATTCCCCTAGACACGAAGGAATGTTAGCAATAACCCCTTCACTATCCTGGACCAGCAGATGTAACATGGGTCATACTGGTTTCAGACGGTCACGCCTGAGGGTTGTAGTCCACTACTCTCCTCATCTTCACCTTGTGTCCATCCCACGGCCCTGGCACGTCTGGTCTTGGCCGTCAGCCCTGTCCCGGCTCATGTCTCCTAATCTGCCGATTCCTCAGTCATTTACTATTTATGGTCATTTTAGGTCCATTGAATAACACGTAAGTCACATGACGGCGACACCAACTAACCCCCCAACCCCCGATCCTTATCTACAAGAGATGAGATGTCATCAACAATATCAGCCATTACTGGGATCCTGTACCCCAATGTCAGTGTCTGTACCCTAAGTCTCCCCAGGTCCTCTTAGTCTCGGGGGTCGCTCTCTACCTCGGGGGGTCGCTCCTAGTCTTGGGTCGCTCTCTTACCCTTGGGGTCGCTCTTAGTCTCGGGGGTCGCTCTCTTAGCTCAGGTGTCGCTCTAGTCTGGGGGTCGCTCTTAGCCTCGGGAGTCGTCTCTTAGCCTTGGTAGGGGTCGCTCTTAGTCTCGGGGGTCGCTCTCTTAGTCCTCGGGTCGCTCTTAGCTCTCCGCTCTGTTAGCCTTGGGGTCGCTCTTATCTCAGGGGTCGCTCTGAGTCTCGGGGGTCGCTCTTTTAGCCTGCCGGGGTCGCTCTTTTTGGCCTCGGGTTCGCTCTCTCTTGGGGTTGCTTCCTCGGTTTGCTCTCTTAGTCCGGGGTCTGTCTCTTAGTCTCGGGGGTTGCTCTCTTAGTCTCGGGTCAGGGGGTCGCTCTCTTAGTCCTCGGGGGTCGCTTCTTAGCCTCGGGGTGTTGCTCCTAGTCTGAGGGTCGCTCTCTTGCCTCGGGGGTCGCTCTCTTAGCCTCGGGGGGTCGCTCTCTTAGGCTCGGGGTACTCTTAGTCTCGGAGGTTGCTCTCTTAGCCTTGGGGGGTCGCTCTCTTAGCCTTGGGGGTCGCTCTAGCTCGGGGGTTGCTCTTAGTCTCGGGGGTCACTCTTAGTTTCGGGGGGTCTCTCTTAGTCTCGGGGGCGTGCTCTTAGTTTCAGGGGTTGCTCTCTTAGCCTCGGGGGTCGCTCTTGGTCTTGGAGGTTGCTCTCTTAGCCTTGGGGGGCGCTCTCTTAGCTTGGGGGTCGCTCTTAGTCTCGAGGTCGCTCTATTTTCGGGGGTAGTCTGGGGTCCGCTCTTTAGTCTCGGGGGGTCGCTCTCTAGCCTCGGGGGGTCGCTCTCTTAGTCTCAGAGGTTGCTCTTAGTTCGGAGGTTGCTCTCTTAGCCTTGGGGGGTCGCTCTCTTAGCCTTGGGGTCGCTCTTAGTCTCGGGGGTTGCTTAGTCCTCGGGGTCTCTCTGTCTCGGGGTCGCGCTCTTGTCTCGGGGGGTCGCTCTCTAGCCTCGGGGGTCGCTCTCTTAGTCTCAGAAGGTTGCTCTTAGTCTCGGAGGTTGCTCTCTTAGCCTTGGGGTCGCTCTCTTAGCCTTGGGGGTCGCTCTTAAGTCTTGGGGGTTGCTCTTAGTCTCGCTCTAGTCTCGGGGGGTCACCCTCTCCCTCGGGGTCGCTCTTCTATGGGGTCGCTCTTAGTCTCGGGGGTCGCTCTCTTAGCCTTGGGGGGTCCACTCTCTTGCCTCGGGGGTCGCTTAGCCTCGGAGGTCGCAAGTCGCTTCTTAGTCTCAGGGGTTGCTCTCGCTCTCTTAGTCTTGTCGCTCTCTTAGGGGGTTGCTCCTAGTCTCCGCTCTCATAGCCTCGGGGGTCCGGGGGTCGCTCTTAGTCTTGCTCTTAGTCCTCTTAGTCTCGGGGGATGCTCTCTTAGCCTTGGGGGGTCCTCTCTTAGCCTTGGGGTCACTCTTAGTCTCAGGGGTCGCTCTTAAGTCTCGGGTCGCTCTCTAGTCTCAGGGGTCATGCTCTAGTTTCGGGGGTCGCTCTTAGTCTTGGAGTTGCTCTCTTAGCCCTTGGGGGGTCGCCCCTCTTAGCCTTGGGGGTTGCTCTTAGTTTCGGGGTTCGCTCTCTAGTCTCGGGGTCGCGCTCTTAGTCTCGGGGGGTCGCTCCTTAGCCTTGGGGGGTCGCTCTCTTAGTCTCAGAGGTTGTTCTTGTCTCGGAGGTTGCTCTCTTAGCCTTGGGGGGGTCGCTCTCTTAGCCTTGGGGGTTGCTATCAGTCTCGGGGTTGCGCTCTTAGCCTCGGGGGGGTCACTCTCTTACCCTCGGGGTCACTCTTAGTCTCAGGGGTCACTCAGCCTCGGGGGGTCACTCTCTTACCCTCGGGGGTCGCTCTTAGTCTTGGGGGTCGCTCTTAGCCTCGGGGGGTCACTCTCTTACCCTCGGGGGTCGCTCTCTAGCCTCAGGTGGTCGCTCTCTTATCCTCGGGGGGTCGCTCTTAGTCTCGGGGGTCGCTCTTAGTCTCGGGGGTCGCTCTTAGTCTCGGGGGATGCTCTCTTAGCCTTGGGGGGTCGCCTCTCTTAGCCTCGGGGGTCGCTCTTAGTCTCGGAGGTCGCTCTCTTAGTCTCGGAGGTCGCTCTCTTACCCTCGGGGTCTCTTCTAGTCTCGGGAGTCGCTCTTAGTCTCGGGGGTCGCTCTCTTAGTCTCGGGGGTCACTCTCTTAGCCTCGGGGATCACTCTTAGTCTCGGAGGTTGCTCTCTTAGTCTCGGGGGTCGCTCTCCTAGTCTCGGAGGTCGCTCTTAGTCTCGGGGGTCGCTCTTAGTCTTGGGGATCGCTCTCTTAGTCTCAGGGGTCTCTCTCTTAGTCTTGGAGCGTCGCTCCCAGTCTTGGGGGGTCGCTCCTAGTCTTGGGGGGTCGCTCCTAGTCTCGGGGGTCGCTCTCTTAGTCTTGGGGGGGTCGCTCTCTTAGTCTCTGGGATCGCTCTCTTAGTCTCGGGGGGTTGCTCTCTTAGTCTTGGGGGGGTCGCTCCTAGTCTTGGGGGGTCGCTCCTAGTCTCGGGGGTCGCTCTTAGTCTCGGGGATCGCTCTCTTAGTCTTGGAGGGGGTCGCTCTCTTAGTCTCTGGGATCGCTCTCTTAGTCTCGGGGGGTCGCTCTCTTAGTCTTGGGGGGTCGCTCCTAGTCTTGGGGGGTCGCTCCTAGTCTTGGGGGTCGCTCTTAGTCTCGGGAATCGCTCTCTTAGTCTTGGGGGGGGTCGCTCTCTTAGTCTCGGGGATCGCTCTCTTAGTCTTGGGGGGGGGTCGCTCTCTTAGTCTCTGGGATCGCTCTCTTAGTCTCGGGGGGTTGCTCTCTTAGTCTTGGGGGGGTCGCTCCTAGTCTTGGGGGGTCGCTCCTAGTCTCGGGGTCGCTCTTAGTCTCGGGGATCGCTCTCTTAGTCTTGGAGGGGGTCGCTCTCTTAGTCTCTGGGATCGCTCTCTTAGTCTCGGGGGGTCGCTCTCTTAGTCTTGGGGGGTCGCTCCTAGTCTTGGGGGGTCGCTCCTAGTCTTGGGGGTCGCTCTTAGTCTCGGGAATCGCTCTCTTAGTCTTGGGGGGGGTCGCTCTCTTAGTCTCGGGGATCGCTCTCTTAGTCTCGGGGGGTGGCTCTCTTAGTCTCGGGGGGTCGCTCTCTAGTCTTGGGGGGTCGCTCCTAGTCTCGGGGGTCGCTCTTAGTCTCGGGGATCGCTCTCTTAGTCTTGGGGGGGTCGCTCTCTTAGTCTCTGGGGATTGCTCTCTTAGTCTCGGGGGGTCGCTCCTAGTCTTGGGGGGTCGCTCCTAGTCTCGGGGGTCGCTCTTAGTCTCGGGAATCGCTCTCTTAGTCTTGGGGGGGTCGCTCTCTTAGTCTTGGGGATCGCTCTCTTAGTCTCGGGGGGGTCGCTCTCTTAGTCTCGGGGGGTCGCTCTCTTAGTCTTGGGCGGTCGCTCCTAGTCTCGGGGGTCGCTCTTAGTCTCGGGAATCGCTCTCTTAGTCTTGGGGGGGTCGCTCTCTAGTCTCGGGGATTGCTCTCTTAGTCTCGGGGGGTCGCTCCTAGTCTTGGGGGGTCGCTCCTAGTCTCGGGGGTCGCTCTTAGTCTCGGGGATCGCTCTCTTAGTTTCAGGGCTCGCTTGTTTAGTGCCGTGCAGTCCGTGCAGCGCCTCTTTCGGGATAGGCAGGCACTCCGCCCTCGCCTGGTAGCAGTAACGCCGCCACATTTCCTGTTTTCCTTCACCTCCTGGCTGCTCCCGCTCATGCGTTGCTCCCGATTTTCAGAATTAATCTTTTTTTCTCTGTTTCAAGTAATCTGTTAAACAAAACCAAATGTTCCCTCCGGCCGGAACGAATCCAAGCAACGGGAATTCTGTAAATAAACCTTGTGTAAAGAGTGAGAGATCTGCAGCCGTCCGCCGAGATGTGGGGGTGACGAGCGGGGCCTCTCGGACACAAACAGAAGACCCTAGAGACCCGGGGCCAGTGATAACCAGACATTAATAATCTACCCAGGGGTGGGGCAGTAAAGTGATAAAAACACCAGTAGCAGAATTACCACAGTCCGGCGTATAGCCCGGTATCATCTGTACCACGGTCCGGTGTATAGCCCGGTATCATCTGTACCACGGTCCGGTGTATAGCCTGGTATCATCTGTACCATGGTCCGGTGTATAGCCCAGTATCATCTGTACCACGGTCCGGTGTATAGCCCGGTATCATCTGTACCACGGTCCGGTGTATAGCCCGGTATCATCTGTACCACGGTCCGGTGTATAGCCCGGTATCATCTGTACCACGGTCCGGTGTATAGCCCGGTATCATCTGTACCCCGGTCCGGTGTATAGCCCGGTATCATCTGTACCATGGGCCGGTGTATAGCCCGGTATCATCTGTACCACGGTCCGGTGTATAGCCCGGTATCATCTGTATCACGGTCCGGCATATAGCCCGATATCAATCTGTACCACGGTCCGGTGTATAGCCCAATATCATCTGTACCACAGTCCGGTGTATAGCCTGGTATCATCTGTACCATGGGCCGGTGTATAGCCCGGTATCATCTGTACCACGGTCCGGTGTATAGCCCGGTATCATCTGTATCACGGTCCGGCATATAGCCCGATATCATCTGTACCACGGTCCGGTGTATAGCCCAATATCATCTGTACCACAGTCCGGTCTATAGCCTGGTATCATCTGTACCACTGTCCGGTGTATATCCCAGTATCATCTGTACCACGGTCCGACGTATAGCCCGGTATCATCTGTACCATTGTCTAACGTATAGCCTTGGATTATCTGTACCACAGTCTGGTGTATAGCCCGGTATCATCAGTACCACGGTCCGGTGTATAGCCTGGTATCATCTGTACCACAGTCCGGCGTATAGCCCGGTATCATCTGTACCCACGGTTCGGTGTATAGCCTGGTATCATCTGTACCACGGTACGGTGTATAGCCCAGTATCATCTTTAATATGGTCCAGTGTATAGCCCGGTATCATCTGTAATATGGTCCAGTGTATAGCCCGGTATCATCTGTATCATGGTCCGGTGTATAGCCCGGTATCATCTGTATCACGGTCCGGTGTATAGCCTGGTATCATCTGTACCACGGTCTGGCGTATAGCCCGGTATGATCTGTAATATGGTCCAGTGTATAGCCTGGTATCATCTGTATCACGGTCCGGTGTATAGCCCGGTATCATCTGTATTACGGTTCGGTGTATAGCCTGGTATCATCTGTACCACGGTCCGGTGTATAGCCCGGTATCATCTGTACCTTTCTCTTACTGAACACAAAAGTACTTGTGGTGTAGGTCTATATGTCCACAGCCATGAGTGGTCAGGAGTAATTTTCCAACAATAGTGGGCTGGTGGCAGCTGGTGGTAGTAAGGATTCTTAGAGGTACCATGGCCATCATACAAGGGAGGTTGGTACAACTTGGAGGTTGGTACAAGCCCTTCCGCTGCCCCCCTCTTGCCCCTACCTGGTGCTACCTGAGGCAGACGCCTAACCTGGCCTCATTGGTGGCGCATCCCTCACCAAGCAGGAGCCCCCATAAAGCCCAAGGTGTTCCCTGAGGGAAGAAAGTGTGCAGCATCTCCAGTCCTCCTCCCGCAGGATCTGTTTCTCTACATGAACATAAAATGGATGAATTCCCCGTCTCGTATCTGTCTCCTTCTATCAGAGCCCCCATAAATCTCAGCCTGACTGCTGCCTGTGAGGGGGCTCGTAAATAATACGCAGCACATTCTGCGGGAATTCATACAGGGCTGAGTACAAAATAAGTAGTTCTCATCCAATATGTCAGCCACATAGAAAACTAACCGCCCCTTTACACTTGACTGAGCATAACCCGTAACCTATAGATATGTATGGTCTGAGGGCTGAGCTGACACTGATAACCAGTAACTTATCCCCTATAGATATGTATGGTCTGAGGGCTGAGCGGACACTGATAACCAGTAACTTATCCCCTATAGATATGTATGGTCTGAGGGCTGAGTTGACACTGATAACCTGTAACTTATCACCTATAGATATGTATGGTCTGAGGGGTGAGTGGACACTCATAACCAGTAACTTATCTCCTATAGATATGTATGGTCTGAGGGCTGAGTGGACACTCATAACCAGTAACTTATCTCCTATAGATATGTATGGTCTGAGGGCTGAGTGGACACTCATAACCAGTACTTATCCCTATAGATATGTATGTTCTGAGGGCTGAGTGGATACTCATAACCAGTAACTTATCTCCTATAGATATGTATGGTCTGAGGGCTGAGCGGACACTGATAACCAGTAACTTATCCCCTATAGATATGTATGGTCTGAGGGCTGAGTGGACACTGATAACTAGTAACTTATCTCCTATAGATATGTATGGTCTGAGGGGTGAGTGGACACTCATAACCAGTAACTTATCTCCTATAGATATGTATGGTCTGAGGGCTGAGTGGACACTGATAACCAGTAACTTATCTCCTATAGATATGTATGGTCTGAGGGCTGAGTGGACACTCATAACCAGTAACTTATCCCCTATAGATATGTATGTTCTGAGGGCTGAGTGGATACTCATAACCAGTAACTTATCTCCTATAGATATGTATGGTCTGAGGGCTGAGTGGACACTCATAACCAGTAACTTATCCCCTATAGATATGTATGGTCTGAGGGCTGAGTGGACACTCATAACCAGTAACTTATCTCCTATAGATATGTATGGTCTGAGGGCTGAGTGGACACTCATAAACAGTAACTTATCTCCTATAGATATGTATGGTCTGAGGGCTGAGTGGACACTCATAACCAGTAACTTATCCCCTATAGATATGTATGGTCTGAGGGCTGAGTGGACACTCATAACCAGTAACTTATCTCCTATAGATATGTATGGTCTGAGGGCTGAGTGGACCACTGATAACCAGTAACTTATCTCCTATAGATATGTATGGTCTGAGGGCTGAGTGGACACTCATAACCAGTAACTTATCCCCTATAGATATGTATGTTCTGAGGGCTGAGTGGATACTCATAACCAGTAACTTATCTCCTATAGATATGTATGGTCTGAGGGCTGAGTGGACACTCATAACCAGTAACTTATCCCCTATAGATATGTATGGTCTGAGGGCTGAGTGGACACTCATAACCAGTAACTTATCTCCTATAGATATGTATGGTCTGAGGGCTGAGTGGACACTCATAAACAGTAACTTATCTCCTATAGATATGTATGGTCTGAGGGCTGAGTGGACACTCATAACCAGTAACTTATCCCCTATAGATATGTATGTTCTGAGGGCTGAGTGGATACTCATAACCAGTAACTTATCTCCTATAGATATGTATGGTCTGAGGGCTGAGCGGACACTGATAACCAGTAACTTATCCCCTATAGATATGTATGGTCTGAGGGCTGAGTGGACACTGATAACTAGTAACTTATCTCCTATAGATATGTATGGTCTGAGGGGTGAGTGGACACTCATAACCAGTAACTTATCTCCTATAGATATGTATGGTCTGAGGGCTGAGTGGACACTGATAACCAGTAACTTATCTCCTATAGATATGTATGGTCTGAGGGCTGAGTGGACACTCATAACCAGTAACATATCCCCTATAGATATGTATGTTCTGAGGGCTGAGTGGATACTCATAACCAGTAACTTATCTCCTATAGATATGTATGGTCTGAGGGCTGAGTGGACACTCATAACCAGTAACTTATCCCCTATAGATATGTATGGTCTGAGGGCTGAGTGGACACTCATAACCAGTAACTTATCTCCTATAGATATGTATGGTCTGAGGGCTGAGTGGACACTCATAACCAGTAACTTATCCCTTATAGATATGTATGGTCTAAGGGCTGAGTGGACACTGGTAACTTGTAAATTATCCCCTATAGATATATATGGTCTGAGGGCAGAGTGGACAATTATAACCTGTAACTTATCACCTATAGATATGTATGGTCTGAGGGCTGAGTGGACACTCAGAACCAGTAACTTATCCCCTATAGATATATATGGTCTGAGGGTTGTGCGGGCACCCATAACCAGTAGTTTGTCACCTATAGATATGAATGGTCTGAGGGCTGTGCAGACACTGATAACTAGTAACTTATCCCCTATAGATATGTTTGGTCTGAGGGCTGAGTGGACACTCATAACCGGTAACTTATCACCTATAGATATGTATGGTTCTGAGGACTGATCGGACACTGATAACCTGTAACTTATCACCTATAGATATGTATGGTCTGAGGGCTGAGCGGACACTCAGAACCAGTAACGTATCACCTATAGGTATGTAATGTATCAACTGAGGGCTGAGCAGACACTAATAACCTGTAACTTATCACCTATAGATATATGGTCTGAGGTCTGAGCAGACACTCATAACTAGTAACTTATCCCCTATAGATATGTTTGGGCTTAGCGAACACTCATAACCAATAACTTATCACCTATAGATATGTATGGTCTGAGGGCTGAGTGGACAATCATAATCAGTAACTTATCACCTATAGATATGTATGGTCTGAGGGCTGAGTGGACACTAATAACCAGTAACTTATCCCCTATAGATATGTTTGGTCTGAGGGCTGTGCGGACACTGATAACCTGTAACTTATCCCCTATAGATATGTATGGTCTGAGGGCTGAGCGGACACTCATAACCAGTAACTTATCCCCTATAGATATGTATGGTCTGAGGGCTGTGCGGACACTGATAACCTGTAACTTATCACCTATAGATATGTATGGTCTGAGGGCTGAGCGGACACTCAGAACCTGGAACTTATCCCCTATAGATATGTATGGTCTGAGGGCTGAGTGGACACTGATAACCTGTAACTTATCACCTATAGATATGTTTGGTCTAAGGGCTGAGCGGACACTCAGAACCTGGAACTTATCCCCTATAGATATGTATGATCTGAGGGCTGAGTGTACACTCATAACCAGTAACTTATCACCTATTGATATGTATGGTCTGAGAGTTGAGCGGACACTGATAACCTGTAACTTATCACATATAGATATTTTTGGTCTGAAGGCTGAGCAGACACTCATAACCAGTAAACGTATCACCAATAGATATGTATGGTCTGAGTGCTGAGCGGACACTGGTAACTTGTAACTTATCACATATAGATATGTATGGTCTGAGGGCTGAGCTGACACTGATAACCTGTAACTTATCACATATAGATATGTTTGGTCTGAGGGCTGAGTGGACACCCAAACCAGTAACTTATCCCCTATAGATATGTATGGTCTGAGGGCTGAGCGGACACTGATAACCTGTAACTTATCACCTATAGATATGTATGGTCTGAGGGCTGAGCTGACACTGATAACCTGTAACTTATCCCCTATAGATATGTATGGTCTGAAGGCTGAGCGGACAGTCATAACTAGTAACGTATCACCTATAGATATGTATGGTCTGAGGGCTAAGCTGACACTGATAACCTGTAACTTATCCCCTATAGATATGTATGGTCTGAGGGCTGAGCGGACAATTGTAACGCAGTGACTTATCACCTATAGATATGTATGGTCTGAGGGCTGAGCGGACACTCATAACTAGTAACTTATCCCCTATAGATATGTATTGGTCTGAGGGCTGAGCGGACACTGCTAACTGTAATTATCACCTATAGATATGTATGGTCTGAGGGCTGAGCTGACACTGTAACCTGTAACTCATCCCTATAGATATGTATGGTCTGAAGCTGAGCGGACACTCATAACTAGTATGTATCACCTATAGATATGTATGGTCTGAGGGCTGAGCGGACACTGGTAACCTGTAACTTATCACATATAGATATGTTTTGGTCTGAGGGCTGAGTGGAACACTGCATAACCTGTAACTTATCACCTATAGGTATGTATGATCTGAGGGCTGACGGACCTGATAACCTGTAACTTATCACCTATAGGTATGTATGATCTGAGGCTGGCGGACACTGATAACCTGTAACTTATCACCTATAGGTATGTATGATCTGAGGGCTGAGCGGACACTGATAACCTGTAACTTATCACCTATAGGTTGTATGATCTGAGGGCTGAGCGGACACTCATAACCTGTAACTTATCAGCTATACTATGTATGGTCTGAGGAATGAGCAGACACCAGGGGCGGACTAGGAACTTGAAGTGGCCCTGGAAAAATAAACTAAAAGTGGCCCCATGTTGTTCATGGGTCCAAATTAACAGAAGGCGGGGCAATACAAGTAGGCACTCCTCCTACATAATTAGCTCTATGTGGTAATTAACGGTATGAGAATCGGGTACTCATGTACGAGACCAGCAACTGCACATGCACATATATATATGTATTGTCCGAGGGCTGAGCGAACACTCATAACTAGTAACTTATCACCTATAGATATATGGTCTGAGGGTTGAGTGGACACTGATAACCAGTAACTTATCACCTATAGATATGTATAGTCTGAGGGCTGAGAGGACACCCAGAACCAGTAACTTATCACCTATAGATATGTATGGTCTGAGGGCTGAGAGGACACTGGTAACCTGTAACTTATCACCTATAGATATGTATGGTCTGAGGGCTGAGCGGACACTCATAACCAGTAACTTTTCACCTATAGATATGTATGGTCTGAGGGCTGAGCGGACACTGGTAACCTGTAACTTATCACCTATAGATATGTTTGGTCTGAGGGCTGAGTGGACACTCATAACCTGTAACTTATCACCTATAGGTATGTATGGTCTGAGGGCTGAGCGGACACTGATAACCTGTAACTTATCACCTATAGATATGTATGGTCTGAGGGCTGAGCGGACACTGATAACCTGTAACTTATCACCTATAGGTATGTATGATCTGAGGGCTGAGCGGACACTGATAACCTGTAACTTATCACCTATAGGTATGTATGATCTGAGGGCTGAGCGGACACTCATAACCTGTAACTTATCAGCTATACCTATGTATGGTCTGAGGAATGAGCAGACACCAGGGGCGGACTAGGAACTTGAAGTGGCCCTGGAAAAATAAACTAAAAGTGGCCCCATGTTGTTCATGGGTCCAAATTAACAGAAGGCGGGGCAATACAAGTAGGCACTCCTCCTACATAATTAGCTCTATGTGGTAATTAACGGTATGAGAATCGGGTACTCATGTACGAGACCAGCAACTGCACATGCACATATATATATGTATTGTCCGAGGGTAGCGACACTCATAACTGTAACTTATCACCTATAGATATATGGTCTGAGGGTTTGAGTGGACACTGGTAACCAGTAACTTATCGTATGTACTTAGAGGAACAGTCATCACTATAGATATGTATGGTCTGAGGGCTTGAGGAGGACACTGGTAACCTGTAACTTATCACCTATATAGATATGTATGGTCTGAGGGCTGAGCGGACACTCAGATAACCAGTAACTTCACCTATAGATATGTATGGTCTGAGGGCTGAGCGGACACTGGTAACCTGTAACTTATCACCTATAGATATGTTTGGTCTGAGGGCTGAGTGAACAC
Source organism: Rhinella marina (assembly GCA_900303285.1). NCBI lineage: Eukaryota > Metazoa > Chordata > Amphibia > Anura > Bufonidae > Rhinella > Rhinella marina. The sequence goes on from ONZH01002879.1 coordinate 19,803, forward strand.
TTATAACAAGTAACTAATCACCTATAGGTATGTATGGTCTGAGTGCTGAGCGGACACTGATAACCTGTAACTTATCACCTATAGATATGTATGGTCTGAGGGCTGAGCGGACACTCAGAACCAGTAACTTATCACCTATAGATATGTATGGTCTGAGTGCTGAGCGACCCTGTTAACCTGTAACTTATCACCTATAAGATATGTATGGTCTGAGGCTGAGCGGTGGTAACCTGAACTTATCACCTAGGTATGGTCTGAGGGCTGAGCGGACACTGGTAACCTGTAACTTATCACCTATAGATATGTATGGTCTGAGGGCTGAGCGGACCCTGTTAACCTGTAACTTATCACATATAGATATGTATGGTCTGAGGGCTGAGCGGACACTGGTAACCTGTAACTTATCACCTATAGATAGTATGGTTGAGGGCTGAGCGGCCCTGTTAACCTGTAACTTATGGGCAGAGTGGACACTGGTAACCTGTAACTTATCACATATAGATATGTATGGTCTGAGGGCTGAGCGGACACTGGTAACCTGTAACTTATCACCTATAGGTATGTATGGTCTGAGGGCTGAGCGGACACTGGTAACCTGTAACTTATCACCTATAGATATGTATGGTCTGAGGGCTGAGCGGACACTGGTAACCTGTAACTTATCACCTATAGGTATGTATGGTCTGAGGGCTGAGCGGACACTGGTAACCTGTAACTTATCAACATATAGATATGTATGGTCTGAGGCTGAGCGGACACTGGTAACCTGTAAACTTATCACCTATAGATATGTATGGTCTGAGGGCTGAGCGGACACTGGTAACCTGTAACTTATCACCTATAGGTATGTATGATCTGAGTGAGCGGACACTGGTAACCTGTAACTTATCACCTATAGATATGTATGGTCTGAGGGCTGAGCGGACACTGGTAACCGGTAACTTATCACCTATAGATGTATGTTATCGTCCTGAGGGCTGAGCGGACACTGATAACCTGTAACTTATCACCTATAGGTATGTATGGTCTGAGGGCAGAGTGGACACTGGTAACCTGTAACTTATCACATATAGATATGTATGGTCTGAGGGCTGAGCAGACACTCAGAACCAGTAACTTATCACCTATAGATATGTATGGTCTGAGTGCTGAGCGGACCCTGTTAACCTGTAACTTATCACATATAGATATGTATGGTCTGAGGGCTGAGCAGACACTGGTAACCTGTAACTTATCACCTATAGGTATGTATGGTCTGAGGGCTGAGTGGACACTGGTAACCTGTAACTTATCACATATAGATATGTATGGTCTGAGGGCTGAGCGGACACTCAGAACCAGTAACTTATCACCTATAGGTATGTATGATCTGAGGGCTGAGCGGACACTGGTAACCTGTAACTTATCACCTATAGATATGTATGGTCTGAGGGCTGAGCGGACACTGGTAACCTGTAACTTATCACCTATAGGTATGTATGGTCTGAGGCTGAGCGACACTGATGAACGGTAACTGAGTAGCGGAGATCACCTATAGATATGTATGGTCTGAGGCTGAGCGGACACTCAGAACCAGTAACTTATCACCTATAGATATGTATGGTCTGAGTGCTGAGCGGACCCTGTTAACCTGTAACTTATCGACAGACACTGGTAACCTGTAACTTTATCACCTATAGGTATGTATGGTCTGAGGGCTGAGTGGACACTGGTAACCTGTAACTTATCACATATAGATATGTATGGTCTGAGGGCTGAGCACATCAGAACCAGTAACTGGTATGTATGATCTGAGGGCTGAGCGGACACTGGTAACCCTGTAACTTATCACCTATAGATATGTATGGTCTGAGGGCTGACACTGTAACCTGTAACTTATCACCTATAGGTATGTATGGTCTGAGGCTGAGCGGACACTGCGTAACCTGTAACTTATCACCTATAGGTATGTAGTGCTGAGTGATAACGGTATCTGAGGGCTGAGGGCGGACACTCAGAACCAGTAACTTATCACCTATAGATATGTATGGTCTGAGTGCTGAGCGGACCCTGTTAACCTGTAACTTATCACATATAGATATGTATGGTCTGAGGGCTGAGCAGACACTGGTAACCTGTAACTTATCACCTATAGGTATGTATGGTCTGAGGGCTGAGGTAACCTGTAACTTATCACTATATAAATATATATGGTCTGAGGGATGAAACTGAAGTGTGAGACTCAATATAGCAGAATATGATGAACAGGAAGCCTTCAATCAGATGAGATGTTAGTGATGGTCGGTTCCTCAGACCACAAACATTCCCGGAGGAATCACAGAGGATTCCCTGAGTCAGGTTTCTCCAGATGACACATGAGGTTCAGAGCAAAAAAATCACAGCCCAGCCTGACCCTGATACTAACCCTCCAGCATCACAGCCCAGGCCTGACCTAATATTAACCCTCCAACAATAAACCCCCAGCATCACAGCCCAGGCTGACCCTAATATTAACCCTCCAAAACAATAACCCCCAGCATCACAGCCCAGGCCTGACCCCTGATACTAACCCTCCAAACAATAACCCCCAGCATCACAGCCCAGGCCTGACCCTGATACTAACCCTCCAAACAATAACCCCAGCCATCAAGCAGGCCTGACCCTGAACTAACCCCCAAACAATAACCCCCAGCATCACAGTCCAGGCCTGCCCTGATACTACCCTCCAAACAATACCCCCAGCATCACAGCCCAGGCCTGACCCTGATACTAACCCCCAAACAATAACCCCAGCATCACAGCCCAGGCCTGACCCTGATACTAACCTCAAACAATAACCCCCAGCATCACAGCCCAGCCTGAATATTAACCCTCCAACAATAACCCCCAGCATCACAGCCCAGGCCTGACCCTAATATTAACCCTCCAAAAATAACCCCCAGCATCACAGCCAGGCCTGACCCTATATAACCCTCCAAACAATAACCCCCAGCATCACAGCCCAGGCCTGACCCTAATATTAACCTCCAACAATAACCCAGCATCCACAGCCCAGGCCTGACCCTAATATTAACCCTAAAACATAACCCCAGCATCACAGCCCAGGCCTGACTTGAGCATCACATATTTAACCCTCCAAACAATAACCCCCAGCATCACAGCCCAGCCTGACCCTAATATTAACCTCCAAACAATAACCCCCAGCATCACAGCCCAGGCCTGACCCTAATATTACCCCAAACAATAACCCCAGCATCACAGCCCAGGCTGACCCTAATATTACCCCTCAAACAATAACCCCCAGCTCACAGACCAGGCCTGACCATAATATTAACCCTACAAACAATAACCCCCAGCATCACAGCCCAGGCCTGACCCTAATATTAACCCTACAAACAATAACCCCCAGCATCACAGCCCAGGCCTGACCCTAATATTAACCCTCCAAACAATAACCCCCAGCATCACAGCCCAGGCCTGACCCTAATATTAACCCTACAAACAATAACCCCCAGCATC
>ONZH01002880.1:0-35792 GCA_900303285.1 Rhinella marina
CCCCACCTAGAAACGTTGTGCACCCCTGATCTATTCTGAACGTCACTTTTAAAAATACGTCATTTTCCTCTCTTTCTCTCATTTGTCTGGGTTGCCATTAAGCAGACCACGTCTGCCTAATCTAATAGTTTCTGTGTAATTGCTCCATACTGCATGTCTTTTTCCTCTCTTTCTCTCTCTCCAAACTATTTTTCCGGATAGGTGCCATATACGGTATTAAACTATTGAATACATACCGTACCGGTTGATGCTAGAGTTTTTCCAAATCCATCCGGCTGTTGTCATCACCACACACGCTAGCCCAGGGGGCACTCCTCTGGCTCTTCCAGCTCAACCTCCTTCCCCCCAGCCTGCCCTCCACCTACAGGCCCTCTCTCCAAACAATATACCCGGATAGGGGACGTATTAGATATTGTACAGATTTTTTTTTGGTTCTTCTTTTAATTGCCTCCTGACCTGTGATAGGCAGAGCATGGACACGTCCCCTTAGCTGCAGTAGGAAAGACACTCCCCTGGCCAGAGCAAGCTCTTTTTCCTTTTCCATGGTCGAAAAATCCATGAAATATAGGGTCCCAAGATAGGGGACGTATACGATTTTAAACTGAGAAGAATCGATACCGTACCGGTTGATGCTACAGTTTTTCCAAATCCATCCGGCTGTTGTCACCACCACACACGCTAGCCCAGGGGGCACTCCTCTGGCTCTTCCAGCTCAACTTCCTTCCCCCCAGCCTGCCCCACACCTACAGGCCCTCTATCCAAACAATTTACCTGGATAGGGGACGTATTAGATATTGTACTGATGTTTTTTTTTGTTCTTCTTTTAATTGCCTCCTGACCTGTGATAGGCAGAGCATGGACACGTCCCCTTAGCTGCAGTAGGAAAGACACTCCCCTGGCCAGAGCAAGCTCTTTTTCCTTTTCCGTGGTCGAAAAATCCATGAAATATAAGGTCCCAAGATAGGGGACGTATACGATTTTCAACTGAGAAGAATCGATACCGTACCGGTTGATGCTAGAGTTTTTCCAAATCCATCCGGCTGTTGTCACCACCACACACACTAGCCCAGGGGGCACTCCTCTGGCTCTTCCAGCTCAACCTCCTTCACCCCAGCCTGCCCCACACCTACAGGCCCTCTATCCAAACAATTTACCCGGATAGGGGACGTATTAGATATTGTACTGATGTTTTTTTTTGTTCTTCTTTAAATTGCCTCCTGACCTGTGATAGGCAGAGCATGGACACGTCCCCTTAGATGCAGTAGGAAAGACACTCCCCTGGCCAGAGCAAGCTCTTTTTTCTTTTCCGTGGTCAAAAAATCCATGAAATATAGGGTCCCAAGATAGGGGACGTATACGGTATTAAACTGAGAAGAATCGATACCGTACCGGTTGATGCTAGAGTTTTTCCAAATCCATCCGGCTGTTGTCACCACCACACACGCTAGCCCAGGGGGCACTCCTCTGGCTCTTCCAGCTCAACCTCCTTCCCCCCCAGCCTGCCCCACACCTACAGGCCCTCTATCCAAACAATTTACCCGGATAGGGGCGTATTAGATATTGTACAGATTTCTTTTTTGGTTCTTTTAATTGGCTACTGACCTGTGATAGGCAGAGCATGGACACGTCCCCTTAGCTGCAGTAGGAAAGACACTCCCCTGGCCAGAGCAAGCTCTTTTTCCTTTTCCGTGGTCGAAACATCCATGAAATATAAGGTCCCAAGATAGGGGATGTATACGATTTTAAACTGAGAAGAATCGATACCGTACCGGTTGATGCTAGAGTTTTTCCAAATCCATCCGGCTGTTGTCACCACCACACATGCTAGCCCAGGGGGCACTCCTCTGGCTCTTCCAGCTCAACCTCCTTCCCCCCAGCCTGCCCCACACCTACAGGCCCTCTCTCCAAACAATATACCCGGATAGGGGACGTATTAGATATTGTACAGATTTTTTTTTGGTTCTTCTTTTAATTGCCTCCTGACCTGTGATAGGCAGAGCATGGACACGTCCCCTTAGCTGCAGTAGGAAAGACACTCCCCTGGCCAGAGCAAGCTCTTTTTCCTTTTCCGTGGTCAAAAAATCCATGAAATATAGGGTCCCAAGATAGGGGACGTATACGGTATTAAACTGAGAAGAATCGATACCGTACCGGTTGATGCTAGAGTTTTTCCAAATCCATCCGGCTGTTGTCACCACCACACACGCTAGCCCAGGGGGCACTCCTCTGGCTCTTCCAGCTCAACCTCCTTCCCCCCAGCCTGCCCTCCACCTACAGGCCCTCTCTCCAAACAATATACCCGGATAGGGGACGTATTAGATATTGTACAGATTTTCTTTTGGTTCTTCTTTTAATTGCCTCCTGACCTGTGATAGGCAGAGCATGGACACATCCCCTTAGCTGCAGTAGGAAAGACACTCCCCTGGCCAGAGCAAGCTCTTTTTCCTTTTCCGTGGTCGAAAAATCCATGAAATATAGGGTCCCAAGATAGGGGACGTATACGATTTTAAACTGAGAAGAATCGATACCGTACCGGTTGATGCTACAGTTTTTCCAAATCCATCTGGCTGTTGTCACCACCACACACGCTAGCCCAGGGGGCACTCCTCTGGCTCTTCCAGCTCAACTTCCTTCCCCCCAGCCTGCCCCACACCTACAGGCCCTCTATCCAAACAATTTACCCGGATAGGGGACGTATTAGATATTGTACTGATGTTTTTTTTGGTTCTTCTTTTAATTGCCTCCTGACCTGTGATAGGCAGAGCATGGACACGTCCCCTTAGCTGCAGTAGGAAAGACACTCCCCTGGCCAGAGCAAGCTCTTTTTCCTTTTCCGTGGTCGAAAAATCCATGAAATATAAGGTCCCAAGATAGGGGACGTATATGATTTTAAACTGAGAAGAATCGATACCGTACCGGTTGATGCTACAGTTTTTCCAAATCCATCCGGCTGTTGTCACCACCACACACGCTAGCCCAGGGGGCACTCCTCTGGCTCTTCCAGCTCAACCTCCTTCCCCCCAGCCTGCCCCACACCTACAGGCCCTCTCTCCAAACAATTTACCCGGATAGGGGACATATTAGATATTGTACTGATTTTTTTTTGTTCTTCTTTAAATTGCCTCCTGACCTGTGATAGGCAGAGCATGGACACGTCCCCTTAGCTGCAGTAGGAAAGACACTCCCCTGGCCAGAGCAAGCTCTTTTTCCTTTTCCGTGGTCGAAAAATCCATGAAATATAGGTTCCCAAGATAGGGGACGTATACTATTTTAAACTGAGAATAATCAATACCACACATGCCCCACTAGGAGAATTTGGGGTAATGGTGGGATTAGGTAGCCTCAGAGGCATCCATGCATGCTGCCCCTGCTGTTTCCTGTCCATTTCCGTGGTGTTTCCATAATTTTCTGAGGTTTCCAGGTTTTCACCCAGCCTTCCCTAGGCAGAGCCTTGGTCCCCTGCAAAAATGCTCGAGTCTCCCATTGACTTCAATGGGGTTCGTTATTCGAAACGAGCACCCGAGCATCGGGAAAAGTTCGACTTGAATAACGAGCACCCGAGCATTTTAGTGCTCGCTCATCTCTAGTCATATTACATTGGGGATGTGGACTTTTTATATACTCTAAAATCCTAAATGCTTTTGGATCTGTGGCTTATGTTGTAATGCCTCATTCACACAGTGATTTTCATTAGTGATTTTGGGCCTAAACACAGAACAGGTGCAGATCTTTCCCTTATACCTTTTCTCTGTATAGGCTCCAATCCAGGTTTTGGCTCACAATCACTGATGGAAATCACTGACCAAACACTGATATGTGAATGAGGCTTTACTCGTAAACTCAAGTCCTTCTCTTGTTCGGTTATCCCAAGTTTAGTTTGTATGCATTAAGATAATTACTGTAGCCTAGATGCACTACAGAAATAGTGACTATTAACTTCACTGAAGGCACAATTTACTATTAAAGCAGCACACAATGTCTTACTACACTATTAATGCATCCTAGCGCACATTCAAATACACTTACTATTAGAATAGCACACTAGCAATAGTGAATAGTGTTGAGCAAAGTTTGTTTTGGCTGATTTACCAAATTTTGGAAAAAAAATTACTTTGTGACTAGAGATGAGCGAATCTTTGAAAATTCACTTCGGCGAATGTTCAACAAATTTTTGACAAGATTTGGTCTTAATACAAATTTATTCGGTCTAATTTATGTTAAAAAATAATTGTTGTTTTGTGAACATTCCTACACAAATTACGAACATACAGTAAGCGTTGTTAAAAGTACGCAATATGTAAGCATTAGCGTACAAAAGTGCGTACGAATCCTTAGCGTACTATTGACTCGTGATTGCATCATACGCACGAGGCTAGGCCCGAGGCGTACAGTCCTCAGAGGCAGTCCATATGAGGTAGAAAAGTAAGGTGGTCACTGCTAGCTATCCAGCTAAGTGCATAATTTACTAAAAACACCGTACAATAAGTGCCTAATAGGACACATTGCAGTACCGGAAAAAGAATACACACAATGGGTTAAAGTGCTTTAACGTTGCTGAACCTGTAAAAACATTATTGCTAAAATACAGCAAAGACAGTATGCAAACATTTTAGTGCAATTTCACATTTGCAAGCATAAAAGGCTCAGATATACGTTTGAGTCTCTCCTTATTTCTACTTGATAATAAAACACTGGAACACAGTCCAAAATTCAATTGTAATCCACGTGAGAGAACCCTCTTTGCAAAGGGGGCTCCCAAATAACCTGAGAAGGGGGGGAGGGAAAAAGGCACGCTTAGGCGCAAATGGAAATTTTCTTCAGAATGGGGGGGGGGCAAGCCATGCCCATCTGGGTGAGATTCAAACAGGGGGCAATACAAACTAAACAAACAAAAAAAAGTGCCAACTAGCTCTCACCTGTCAGGTGCAGTCCATGGTGTGGCTCCCATGGGTCCTCTTGAAGTGTCCTTGAGACAGCCAGAAGTTGGGTCCCTTAGATGAGGGACCTGAAGTCCTCCTCCTGCTACTGAAGGACATCAAAGGACGCTCCTGCCTCTTGTAGGCCATGCTAACTGCCGTGATGGAACTCCACTGCCCTCTTCTTCCGGAAGTCGAACTTGACCGGGTCCGGGTGGTGGTCACACTGGTGAGCGCTGCAGCAACTTGTGCTTTTCCGGATACTCCCGCCGGGACAGCAGGGGTAAGGACTTCTGGCTGCAGCAGTTCCGGCAAGGTTGCATCCAGGGAAGCAACCCCAGCTCCCCTGGCTGCTGCTGGCTTCATCTTCCACGGTAGTTGGTATTGGTGGATCACCGTGGATTGGAATGTAAATGATGAAGTTGTCAGCTGACCCAGCTGAAAGGACTGTGATGGTGGTGGTGGCAGTCCAGGTATCAGAGGCTCCGGCTGTGGCTTTTCCCTGAAACAGAGGATGCCATCTGGTGACTCCTGAAGGCAGTGCACCGGTACTTCACCTGGTGGTTCCTCCGGCCAAACTTCAGGTGGTGATGTTGGGACCAGGGGCTTAGATAGTAGGGTAACCTTGGTAGCGAAGGGGCCTTTCAGGGATGCCATGGGGGGTGTACTCCACTTGATCCCCGACATACAGGCTGTGACGAGGCTGGGGTAGGTACGGCCGTTTAACTGACCTGCGGCACACAAAGTACTCCTTGCCGTCCTCGACGTCTTCCAGGAAGCCAGAGCCTCGCTCGACCGAAAACCACAGGACAGTTCCCTTTTGGTGCTCCAATTTAGGATCTTTTGGCCTAGGATGGTCCAGTCCCTGGATTACCCAGTCCTCCACGGCATTCTTGTAATCCCAGGGGGTCTGCAAGTGGGCCGTCACCGATGCTGGCACAATCAGGTTCTACCTTATGAAAGGTGTTGTTGATCTCCTCCTGGGCAGCGAAGTGGACGCTCCAGCCGCCCTCGCCGAACCAGCCACAGCAGCAGCACCAGCCGCCTCACGATGCACAGCAATGTCAGCAGCCAGTAAGGAGAATAAGGGCACTGAAGCTGGGTTTCTCTTGAGTTCAGAGTTTGACACCCTGATGTCTGGAGCAGGCAGTGGTTAGGGGAACTCGATCCCAAAGACCATCTGGTTCCAGTTGGGACGTAGCTCTTTAGCCATGCTTGCTACTGATCAGTGTTTAGCGCTGGTCTAAACTGGTTCAGAGGAGGGTGGAGTACTGAGGGAGGAGTCTTCACTCCCTATACTTGCAAATAGTTAGATCCCGGTGGGCCGAGCTGTTTTTTTCCAGTTCTGAGGGAGGCATATCTTCACTTTCCCGCTCTTGCGGGGGCGTATCGTCATTTTCCAGCTTCACAATGAATGCGTATGTTTCGTACGTATCGTATGTATCAGTAGTGTTCAAAATTTTATGAAAATTTAAGAATAATACGAAGAGAATCCGAAAAAATCCGCATTCGCTTCGGAGTAGAAAATTTGTAAGATTCGATCCGAATCTACGAAGCGGCGAATAGATTCACTCATCTCTACTACTGACTAGAGATGAGCTAATCTATTCGCCTCTTCGTAGATTTGTTACAAATCCTCAATTTTTCCTACTCCGAATCAAATCCGGATTTATTCAGATTCGCTTAGTATTATTCGTAAATGTTCTTAAAATTTTGAACGCTAACACTACGTACGCTACATACGTATCCTTCTCCCCCCCCCCGGCCCCCAGATACGGGAAAATGACAATACGCCCCCTCAAGAGCGGTAAAGTGAAGTTACGCCCCCCTCAGAAGCGGGAAAAACCAGCCTGGAGCTAACTATTTGCACATATTGGGAGTGAAGACACCTCCCTCATTACCCTCCTCTCCAGTTAAAGCCAGCTGTGAACAAGATTCCACAGCATGACGAAACAACTGCGACCAAAGTGGGGAGAGATGGTGTTTGGTAGCGAGTATCCCGACCCACCGTCCAGTTCAGAGGAGATCACAGCGTCACAATTGGCCAAGAGAATCCCACCGGCTCCTGACTCGATGTCCGCCGTGCCGGCTAGGGCGGGAGAGGCGGCTGGGGCGTCCACTCTGCCGCCCAGGAGGAGATCAACAACACCTTTCATGCGGCAGAATCCCATTGTGTCTCCATCAGTGACGGCCCACGCCCAGACCCTATGGGACTACAAGAATGCGGTGGAGGACTGGGTCATCCAAGTGGTGGACCATCCGAGGCCAGGAGACCCTACACTGGAGCGGCGTAAGGGAACTGTCCTATGGTTTTCAGTAGTGTTGAGCGAGCATGCTCGGCCTAACTCGCTGTTCGGCCGAGCATGCCTATGCTCGGGTCCACTGGGTGTTTGGCCGAACACCGAGTGTACTCGAGCGCAATGCTCGAGTCTCTTCCCCGCACTGTAATGTTGATTTGTATGCTAATGCGTACGAATTTGTATGCTAATGCATACGAATTTCTATGCTAATACGTACGCATTTGTACGCTAATGCGTACAAATTCAGTTAATTAGCATACTTTTACGAGTGAAAGGAGTAAAAGAGGAGAAGTCGCGATTCTGACCTTTTTCTATTAACCAGACATCCTCCCCTCTTCCGAGCGGGGGGTGCCTGGTTTAGTCCCATTGACTAACATTATGCTCGGGTGCTCAGCCGAGCACTGGAGCAACCCCAAGTGCTCGGCCAGAGCACCCGAGCATACGAGCGCAGAGGTGCTCACTCAACACTAGTTTTCAGTGGAGCGAGGCTATGCCTTCCTTGCTGACGACGAGGACAGCAAGGAGTACTTTGTGGGCCGCAGGTCTGTGAAACAGCCGTACCTGCCCCAACCCTGTCACAGCCTGTACGTGGGGGATCAGGTGGAATATACCCCCATGGCATCCCTGAAAGGCCCCTTTGCTACCGGGGTTACCTTATTGTCTAAGTCCCTGGTACCTGCATCACCACCAGAAATTTGTCCGGAGGAACCAGCAGGCGCAGGAAGCGTGCACTGCCTACATGAGTCACCAGATGGCACCCTCCATTTAATGGAGAAGCCACAGCAACAGCGGAGCCTCTGATCCCTGGATTGCCACCACCATCACAGTCCTTTCAGCTGGGTCAGCTGACAACATTATCCTTTACTTTCCAGTCCACGGTGATCCAGTACCAACTAATCTGGAAAATGAAGTCAGCAGCAGCCAGGGGAGCTGACGGTTCTTCCCTGGGTGCAACCTTGCCAGAAGTTCTTACCCAGTGTTACCACCACCCGGACCCGGTCAAGTCCGACTTCTAGAAGAAGAGGGCAGTGGAGCTCAACCATGGCAGCCAGCTTGGCCTATAGGAGGCAGGAGCATCCTCTAATGTCATTAGAAGGACATTGCTTATCAGGACTTCCGCCCCTATTCTGCAGAAAATTCCCAGTTGCGCTTAAGCGCACCTATTTTCCTCCCCCCCTTCTCAGATTATTTGGGAGCCCCCTTGCAAAAAGGGTTCTCTATTTGCTGCTATTTTATATTATGCATGTGGATTACACATGTGATTGCACTAAAATGTTTGCATAATTATGTCTTTGCTGTATTTTAGCATAGCAATAATGTTTTTACAGGTTCAGCAATGTTCAAGCACTTTAGCCCATTGTGTGTATTCTTTTTCAGGTACTGCAATCTGTCCTATTATGCACTTATTGTATGGTGTTTTTAGTAAATTATGCACTTAGCCGGATAGCTAACAGTGAGCACCTTACTTTTCTACCTCATATGGACTGCCTCTGAGGACTGTACAACGCGACCTAGCCTCGTGCGTGCGTATGACGCAATCACGAGTCAATAGTACGCTAAGGATTTGTACGCACTTTGAACGCTAATGCTTACGCATTCAGTTCAGTAGCGTACTTTTAACAACACTTAGACTGTGTGTTCGTAATTTGTGCAGTAATGTCCGCAAAACAACAATTATTTTTTAACGCAAATTCGACCGAATAAATTCGTAAGAACGAATCTTGTCATAAATTCGCCGATTATTCGCTGAAGCGAATTTTTGATGATTCTCTCATCTCTATTTGTGACAAATTACTTTGTGATGAAGTGCATTTCTTTTTAAATAGGGAGTGCAATGACAGGGAATGGCGATTGCACAGCTCCCCATCATTGTACCCCTCAGATGCTGCGTTCATCGCTTATCGTGGTATCTGACTTTAATATTTAAGTCTGACCTCATCCAATTGATCGCAATGAGCCTGCCGTAGACATCTTGATTAAAGATCCAGACTTCATCACCATCGGTGATGTCCTATGTCACCATGTATGGGATTTTGCAGGATCTTTAATCTAGATAGGGGTGGTGGGCTCTGATTTTTTTATACCTCATTTTAGGAAAAATCGATTCGTTACCACGAAGTAGAGGAAATTCAGCTTCAAGGCGAAACAAGTTTTCCCTGGAATATGGATCGAAGTCCAGTTTGTGCACTTCGATTCACTAATAGTGAGCAGTCTGTCAAGTTAGCAATCGCTGTATCTGCACTTTACATTTATGAAAATTAAAACTAATCTACCTATACATTAAATAAGTTTTAAATGAAAATTTCTGAAAAGATTTAAAATATACAGTATATGAAAGTGTAGGACTTCTTCCTTCGTATAGCTATGGGTTAAGTCTGGAGATGAGTGAATCGCTCAAAATTTGATTCAGTTTAGATCCAAATTACTTCTACTCGAGTAAAAACTGATCCACTTGGCTTGAAAATTGACAATCTAAGCTCTCCTATGATTCATATTTTGTTCTTTCTAGTCTCTCATATATCTTTTTTCTCTCTCTTTCTCTGTCTCATCAAAAATTTGTATTTGGAGGCAACTGGAATTTTTACAAAGTTCAGGTCAAATTTGATTTGTTTTGAATGTATTCAGTTATCTCTACAGTAGTTACATAAGTCATTCCAAAAGGTTTCACTACTAAGTCAGCATCCAACCATTCTACTACCACATTCTGAGAGGCCATAGACTAGGGGTCAACATCTGGAAAATCTGGAATAACAAAAACATGTACATAGCTGCAAAAACTACAGGCAAATTCTAAGACAAGCTGTTCGAAGATTTTGAAGGTCTTAAAAAAACAATTGGATATGATGTAATCAGAAGAGCTGCAATCTTTTGTACTTTTCCTACTAATGTAAGGAAGTCATATCTCTAATATGTTACACATACTGAGGCAAAATATAAAAAAAATCTAGGAACATATATTTTAGACCAAAGCCTCCGATACTAATTACAGTATAATAGTGATAAACTGGCGTTTTTTCAAAATGCATTTCGATTTCTCCAAAGCAATACATACAGCATCATATAGTCAGAAATTAACCCCGGTGGATAAAATTAGCTTAAATTGCTTGTAGATTATAGACATAATTAAGGTTATTCATCAGGTGGCAGAGAATCAATCTTTCTTCATGAATATCACAATTAGCACTAAAGTGTCAGAGATGGCGTATACCATAAAAATTGCTTACAGAATTTTTAAGAAATGTGAATCTGCTAATTTAAAGACTTTAGAGACATGTATCATCATCCGGGAATGTTTCCTTATTAACAAGCAAATTGTTTGCTTCTGTCAAGTAAGACATGAAATGGATTTGCCTGATTTGAGATTCACAAAGCTGAGAGTTGATGGAAAATGTTTTGTAGAAATTACTGACCTATACACAAATGTAGTGAAGCTGAAACTTAAAGAGGACCTTTCATGGGTCCAGGCATAGATAAATAAGGGCACCGTTTTGTAGGGCAAGTAATGGGGATGTAGGTGTTCTTACTATTTTCGCAGGCTGTGACGCTCTCTGCTGCGATTGGACAGCGCTACAGCCAGGGAGAAGGAGATGCCCATTGAGAATCCCTGGCGTCTCCTCCTCCCTGTTCCGATGCTATGCATTAGCATAGCACACGCCCCAACTTTACAGGGGCGCAGTGGGCGAACAGAGCGGCGCCCTGCAAAAATAGTAAGAACACCTACATCCCCATTACTTGCCCTACAAAACGGTGTCCTTACTTACCTATGCCCGAACCCATGAAAGGTCCTCTTTAGTGATGAGCGAGCCGGAGTGGCAAGATTCGTGATTCGCACGAATCTTGCCCGCTTCGGCTCGGCTCGGCTCAGCATCCTGAGGCAGCGCGGATTTGTGAAGATTCGTGAGTCACTGCCAATTTGAAATGCCCGGTTTTTTCAGCCAATCAGCATCAAAGGGAAGCCTGTGGGAACGCTTGCTGTGATGTAACAGCCCCTATACCTCCCCAGCAGTGATTGGCTGGCAGTGACATGTGACCTAAATTTACATAAGGTACGGACCTGCAGCATCAGCCTCAGGCCTCATTCACACATCTGCAAAAATCGTCCGCATCCGATCCGCAATTTGCGGACCGGGTGCAGACCAGGCGCGGACCCATTCACAGTCAATGGGGCCGCAAAAGATGCGGACGGCACACTGTGTGCCATCCGCATCCGCACTTCCGTTCCGTGGGTCCGGAAAAAAATAGAACATGTCCTATTCTTGTCCGGATCCACGGACAGGAAAAGGCATTTCTATCATTTGCGTTCCGCAAATTGCGAACTGCACATGGGCCGCTGTCCGTGTTTTGCGGATACGCAAATTGCGGATCCGCAAAACACGGACAACACCAAACAGACGTCTGAATGAGCCCTTAGGGAGCCTCAGAGGCATCCCTGCATGCTGCCCCTGGTGTTTCCTATGCATTTCCAAGGTGTTTCCATCATTTTCTGAGGTTTTCACATGTTGGGGCAAACTTGACTGTGCAGAACCTTTGGCCCCTGCAAAAAGATTCGGGTCTCCCATAGACATTAATGGGATTCGTGATTCGGCCCGAATCCACGAATCCCGCGGTGGGATTCAGGCCGAATACCGAATCCCCGAATCTTTTAGGATACGCTCATCTCTAGTCCTCTTTAAGAACTGTTTAAAGAATACTTCTTTCTAATAGACATCACAAATTGCAAGCTCTCTTCTATCTTTAAAGGGAACCTGTCACCGAAGTTCTTATCTGCAGTACTAAATGAGTAGTACTGCAGATAAGAAGTCCAGATCACTACTTTTTATTTTACTACTGCCCTCCATTCCCCTGCTGTCAGCACTAAAAGGTGCGCTAAATACACTGTTTGGAGTGCTGTGCCATGCTAATATGATGCAGAAGACTCAAGTCCTGACAATATATTTTAGCACAGCTTTAAATGCCCATAGTGTGGGAACAGGGTGGGGAGGTGGTGGCAGCTGTAAAATAAAAACTAGTGATATGGACTCCTTATGTGTAGTATCAAACACAGCGTATGCTCGAGCGCCATGCTTGAGTCTCCTCCCACACGCTAATTAGCCAATTAGCGTGTGGGAAGGTGCTGGCATTCACTGTAATGCCAGTAGCCATGTTAGCTACTGGCATTACAGTAATTGGCTGGCTGGGAACGCATCATTGGGTGCTATAAAGCATCCGTTGACATGAGACCGGATCATACCGAGCAGGGAGAGCTGCTGCAAGCAGGGACAGACAGAGTAGGGACAGAAGAACGCTAGGCAGGGATAGAATTTCTGTTTCAAAAAACCAAAAGCCCTTTTAAGGGCTATTATATCTTGCTGGCAAACTTTTTATTTTATTTTAGGAGTGTTAAAAATAGCGCTACGTGGCCTGCCATTAACACCACCTGTGTAGCTGTTGCATGCTGTATGATACTCTCTGTATACTATATACCTGACATCCTTTGCTGTTATTTCTGCTGTTAAGCCTGCAGTACCTCTTTTGCGTCTTGCTGTATAACATTTGCGCAAGGAGGGACTTGTGTAGGGATAGGATTTGGCTAGGCAGGGCTAGTATTTCTGTTCAAATATCACAAAAGTCCATTGTGATATCTGGCTACATTTTTTTTTTATTTTGGGGCAAAAAGAACGCAAGTGTGCCTGACACTAATACCACGCGCACAGCGTGTGCATTAGAATCGTTCTGTAGTCTATATACCTGACATCTGTTGCTATTTTTTGTACCGTTAATTAAGGCCGCAGTTCCTCAGCTGCGTCTGCTGTATAACATTTGAGCAAGTAGGAACATATAGTGTAGGGATAGGATTTGGCTAGGTAGGGCTAGTGTTTCTGTTCCAAAGTTGCAAAAGTCCATTGTTATATCTGACACTACCAATACGTGCACAGCAGTTGTATTAGAACCTTTCAAAAGTCTATATACCTGACATCCGTTGGAATATTTTCTACCGTTAATTTAGACCATTGTTCCTCATTTGCATCTGCAGCTTAACTTGCGCAAGGAGGGAATTATACTGTAGGGATAAGATTTGGCTAGGTTGGGCTAGTGTTTCTGTTCCAAAGTCACAAGAGTACATTGTTATATCTGGCTTCATTTTTTTTCTTTTGGGGCAGAAAGAATGCAAGTGTGCCCTGACACTACCAGTACGTGCACAGCGTGTGTATTAGAACCTTTCAAAAGTCTATATACCTGACATCCGTTGTTATATTTTCTACCGTCAGGACTCCCCCCCATTCTGCAGAAAATTTCCATTTGCGCCTAAGTGCACCTATTTTCCTCCCCCCCCCTCAAGTTATTTGGGAGCCCCCTTTGCAAAGAGGGTTCTCTATTTGCTGCTATTTTATTATCCATGTGGATTACACGTTAATTTAACTTGCGCAAGGATTAGCGTACAAAGTGCGTAGGAATCCCTAGCGTACTATTGACTCGCAATTGCGTCATATGCACGAGGCTAGACCTTGGCGTACATTCTTTAGAGGCAGTCCTTATGAGGTAGAAAAGTAAGGTGCCAGATATCCGGCTAAGTGCATAATTTACTAAAAAACACCGTAGAATAATTGCATAATAGGACACATTGCAGTACCTAAAAAAGAATACACACAATGGGCTAAAGTGTTTGAACGTTGCTGAACCTGTAAAAATATTATTGCTAAAATACAGCAAAGACAATTATGCAAACATTTTAGTGCAATTTCACATTTGCAAGCATAAAAGGTTCAGATATACGTTTGAGTCTCTCCTCGTGGCTCCTTGCATGATAAAACACTGGAACACAGTCCAAAATTCAATTGTAATCCACGTGAGGTAATTTTGTAATCCAAACAGGTAATGTGTAATCCACATGGATAATATAAAATAGCAGAAAATAGAGAACCCTCTTTGCAAAGGGGGCTCCCAAATAACTTGAGAAGGGGGGGAGGAAAATAGGCGCACTTAGGCGCAAATGGAAATTTTCTGCAGAATGGCGGGGGAGTCCTGACAGCCATGTCCATCTGGGTGAGAGTCAAATAGGGGGAAATACAAATTAAACAAAACAAGTGCCAACTAGCTCTCACCCGTCAGGTGCAGTCCATGGTGTGGCTCCCATAGTTCCTCCTGAAGTGTCCTTTAAATCAGCCAGTAGTAGGGTTCCTCAGATGAGGGACCTGAAGTCCTCCTCGCTTGAGCTACTGCTGAATGACATTAGAGGACGCTGTAGGCCAAGCTTGCTGCCGTGGTGGAACTCCACTGCCCTCTTCTGTCAGAAGTTGGACTTGACCGGGTCTGGGTGGTGGTCACGCTGGTGAGCGCTGCAGCCACTTGCACCTTTACTTTTCCCGATTCTCCTGCCGCGACAGCAGGGGTAAGGACTTCTATGCTGCAGCGGTTTAGGCAAGGTTGCACCCATGGAAAAAGCACCAGCTCCCCTGGCTGTTGCTGGCTTCATCTTCCAGGGTAGTGTGCTGTGATGGTGGTGGCACTGGCAGTCCAGGGATCAGAGGCTCCGGCTGTGGCTTCTCCCTGAAACGGAGGGTGCCATCTGGTGACTCCTGAAGGCAGCGCACCATTACTTCACCTGGTGGTTCCTCCAGCAAAGCTTCAGGTGGTGATGCAGGTACCAGGGGCTTTAAGCCACAGCCTCGCTCCACAGAAAACCACAGGATGGTTCCCTTTAGCCGCTCCTGTGTAGGGTCTCCCGGCCTTGGATGGCCCAGTATCTGGATGACCCAGTCCTCCACTGCATTTTTGTAGTCCCATAGGGTCTGGGAGTGGGCAGTCACTGATGCTGGCACAATCAGGTTCTGCTAAATGGAAGGGGTTGTTCTCCTCCTGGGTGGTGAAGTGGAAGCTCCAGCCGCCTCCACCGCACCAGCCGGCAAGGCAAATATGGAGTCAGGAGCTGGTGAGATTCTCTTGCACAGTTGTTCCACTCTGATCTCTGGAGTGGTCGGTGGTTTGGGGTACCCGTCCCCAAAGACCATCTCTCCCCACTTGGGTCACAGTTCTTTCGCCATGCTGTTTGCAAATAGTTAGTTCCAGGTGGGCTGAGCTGGTTTTTCCCGCTTCGGAGGGGGTCGTATCTTCACTTTCCCGCTCTTGAGGGGGCGTATCGTCATTTTCCCGCTTCGAGGGGCAAGAAGAATGCGTACGTTGCATACGTAGCATTAGCGTTCAAAATTTTAAGAACATTTACGAATAATACGAAGCGAATCTGACAAAATCCGGATTCGCTTCGGAGTAGGAAAAATGGAGGATTCGATACAAATCTATGAAGCGGCAAATAGATTTGCTCATCTCTACTCATTTCCCTAAATTCTTTCTGTTGCTTCCCTGTCCTTGCAGGTCTCTAGTTTCTGGTGACTTTCTTCACACAGAAAATGACTGCTCAGCCAATTCCTTTATGTTGGGGGCCCTATACCCATATGTAGATTTTAGCAGTGAATTGAGGAGCATTGGAATAGAAAGTGTGTGTGTGGGGGGGAATTAGTGAGGTATAATTTTTTCCTCACATAATGTCTATCTGTGGGAAAACTCCTTTAAAGCGTGCCTTTAGGCAGTTTTAACCTTGCTAAATTGCTTACGAGGTGGGGGCTGGATAGAGCCTTATGAACATACCTTTTATAGAGCTTTTATTATCAGGAGTAGTGTGAATATGAAGTTTTATTCTGAAGAGCACTGCAAGTGCATTGCTGGTGAAATGAAGTTTTTCTGCTCGCCGTATTGAGTTGAGTTGCAGCCTCTCCTCTCTGCTCTGAGTAACAGCTGTATAATCCAACCAGGAGACCACAATAGCTATGACTGAGAGCAGAGGGTAGGGGTTGTGAAGTAGTTTGATGCAAAGAAAACTTCACAGAGAAGCTTCACCTGCAGGGCATTTGCAGCAGCAGAACCTGGTAGAATAAAAATACATATTCACACTACTATTGATAATGAAAGCTTAAAAACAGATACGTTTGTACTGTTTTCGCCAGCCCCTACCTAGAGCTCTCAACAGCTTAGCATGGTCAAAACTGTTGACAGACTTCCTTTTAGGATGTCCTACCAACTCTAATTCTATAAGCAGTTCCAATGTGTACTATGAAATCTATATTATTCCCAGCCCAACCAAGTATTTCATTCAACCTTAAAGGGGTTGTCCGAGTTATTTTTTTGTTCTTTATATGTTTCTAACTTGTCAGGTATAACAACTTTCCCATATACTTTGTGTTTCTAAAGCTGCTGGTTTCTCAGAGTTGACTGAGGGTCACATGACCTGTGATGTCAGCTTATCTCCCTGGTCTTTGATGTTTCGTGCACAAGCCTCAGAGTTCAGATAACAGCTTGTACACGAGATGTCACTGGCCACGCCCCCTTTCTTTGCCGGGCTGCTATCTGCTCTCTCCCTGAATTCCTTCAGATACCCCTTCAGCCAGAACACACTGAGGGCTCAAGGCTTTACAACAAATAGTTGCTGCAGCAGTGAGAGGAGACAAATGCTGGGCAAGGAGATATAGAGGAATTGTATTGTACAAGAACAGGTAGGGAGAATTTCCTGTGTGTATCAGCAGTGTCATTGTACAGCTGGGACTTGTAGTCCTACACATACAACATGCTGCTGAGTATTCCAGCAGACAGACATATCACTCAGCACTTGCATTCACTGCCTTTGCAGAGAAGGGGGTGGGGCTAAGATTGTTGTTATTGCATGTAAACAAAAGCCAGAAGAGAACCAGGGAAATGAGGAAATATAGATTTTTTTTGCCTAAAACTTGCTGAACTTAGTTATATATTGCTGCCCATCAGATTTGCAGAGCTATATTTTTTTTCATAACTTGGACAACCCCTTTAATTAAGTCTAAACCTTAATTATGGCAGCATTTCAGTTGTGTTAAATAATATATCAAAATAATTGACTTACACATTATATACCATTCCATTTTACCAATAACCATAAAATAACATATGAATGGAGCAATTCTTTCTTTAAGTTGGTGTGTCCAGCTAAATACCTGTAGCTTGGGATTTTTCATGATGAGACACTATACTAATCATTACACATTTCACCTTTCTAGGTAGTAAAGGTGTGAACACAGTCTATACTTACAGGTTCAAAACTTTTAACCTTCAGTTACATTAGAATATGTTCATTAATGGGTCCAGTTATGTTATGTTCACACCAAGCCATGACCTGAATGGATGTTTATGTACGAAACAGTGATTGTTTGTCATAAGAATTCAGCCATTTATTGAATTTTTGTTAACTATTGGTATAAATACAATATGTCAATAACTACACAGGTGGCATTATAAGGAATTGTGCAATATACAGTGCCTTGAAAAAGTATCCATACCCCTTGAACTTTTCCACTTTTTCACCTTACACTCACAAATTTAAATGTATTTTATTTGGGATTTTATGTGACAGACCAACACAAAGTACAGTAGCAAGTATGTGTGAAGTGAAAAGAAAATGATACACGGTGTGCCATGTATTTGTATTCAGCCCACCTGAGTCAATACTTGTAGGACCACATTTCGCTGTAATTTCAGCTTTACCAGCCTTGCATATCTAGTGGCTAAAATTTTTGCCCATTCTACTTTGCAAAATAAGCTTAGGCTCAGTCAGATTGGAGGGAAGTCTTTTGCAGACTCTAACAGGTTTTTCTCCAGGACTGCCCTGTATTTAGCTCCATCCATCTTCTGACCAACTTCCCTGTCCCTGCTGAAGAAAAGCATCCCCACAGCATGATGCTGCCACAACGTTTCTCAGTGGGGATGTTCAGGGTGATGTGCAGTGTTTGGTTTTCGCCACACATAGCATTTTTGCATTTAGGCCAAGAGGCTCAACTTTGGTTTTATATGACCAGAGCACCTTCTTCTACATATCTGCATTGTCCTCTACATGACTTGTGGCAAACTGAAAACATGACTTCTTATGGCTTGCTTTCAAAAATGACTTATTATTGCCATTGTACCATAAAGGCCTGATTTGTCCTTTGGACAGATACTCCCACCTGAGCTATGGAGCTCTGCAAATCCACAAGAGTGACCATGGGCCTCTTGTCTGATTCTCTAATTATTGTTCCCCTTGTCCTCGCTGTCAGTTTATGTGGGTGGCCATGTCTTTGTAGGTTTTCAGATGTGCCATACTCCTTCCATTTTCAAATGATGGATTGAACAACGTTCTATGAGATGTCCACAGCTTGGGATACTTTTTTATAACCTTACCATGCTTTACACTTCTCCACAGCTTTATCCTTGACCTGTCTGGTGTGTTCCTTGGTTTTCATGATTCTGTTTGATCACTAATGTTCTTTAACAATCATGCGAGGCCGTCACAGAACAGCTGCAGTTATACTGAGAATAAATTACACACAGGTTGACTCTATTTACTAATTTGGTGACTTCTGAAGGCAATGGGCTCACACTGGGTTTTATTTAGGGTATCAGAGTTCAGGGAGCTGAATACAAATAAACGTCACACTTTTCAGATTTTTATTTATTAAAAATTTTGAAAACCATGTATCATTTTCTTTTCACCTCACATCTACTTGCTACTTTGTGTTGAACTATCACATAAAATATATTTAATTTTGTGGGTGTAAAATGAAAACATGTGGGAATATTCAAGGGGCATGAATACTTATTCAAGGCACTGTAATTCTTTTCAGTTTGAAAATTGAGTTTGAGTGGCTTAGACAGTGAAGAACATGCATGAATGGAGCCAAAGACAAGGATAGTAATAAAATTGCCCTTTTAAGTCAAAGCAGTTTAAACATAGCAGAAAAGTCAAAGTATTTTAAAAGACAGAAATTTCATTGTTGATGTCTGTAAGCACAATTTGTTCTTCAAGCAAAATTACCCAACGAAAAATAAAATACATGTAGACTTTAAGAAGCAAAAACAAAACAGGTGACCCAAGAAAATATAATATTAATAAGTTAAAGCTGTACATTTTCATAAGTGAAAGTGATATAATTTTGATACATTTGTTTCTACTTTTTAATCACCATATTTTCAATTAACAATTGAGTATTTTGCCTTTTGTTCCCTCGGTTTTCCATATAGAGAAATTACATTTTTTGTTATGATAAATTTCTTAGTGTTTACCCCTGTGAATAGGTAATCATACCCAAACAGAACATTTACCCCAATGATCCATCCATCTAAAATAAAGAGTTTTATTATGGATCTGTATTTCAGGCTTCATTAAAAGTAACACAATAAAAAAGCTAACTCAATTCTTGACATGCTACAGGCCGAACTGGATGGACAGATGTCTTTTTTCGGCCTTAAAACTATGTTACTATGCTGTAAAAAAAATAACAGAACTTATGTTCATCTGACCAATCCCCCTCCATTGCTGTTCCAAAGATGCCGGGTTATAGTGGAGCTCCGCTTCCAGTTCCCATTCCCGACATATCAGGAAATGACTGTGAATGCCATTCAGTAATCACTGACTGCACCAATGACTTGCCTGAGCTATTTATTATGACAGTTGCATTCATAGCCATCCTTCTATTGTGTTGAGAACAGGTACAGGAAGTGGAGACCACTGTGGAACTTTTGGCCCTTGGCATCACTGGGGGATCTGTAAGGTGCGTATAAGGTGTATTATTTTTTTAAGTTTATGCAGCCCCTGTGACAGCATTATTCTTGGTGGAATATTCTTTTTAAATATATCTCCATCTCCAATGCAGATCTGTGTGTCTTTTTGGTTATAGACTGAAAACAAATTTTGCGTAGTCTGATACTACTTTTAAGGCCCCTTTACACGAGTAGAAAATTGATTTGATTGAGCAACTAAAGAGTCATTATTTGAGTGGTTACCAATCGAACAACAACCTTTTAGATGTGCTGAGTATTGTGAAAAAGTACAATTGTGTAATGGATGGTATGTCAGGCCAACAGTTGCATTTATACTAATAGATAATTGACTGTGTGGGTGGTGTTGGGAAGGAAAAGGGATTGTGTAAAGACCCTTTGTTCCAACTTCTCTACCATCAAAGGCTGCCTTTCCCACTGTATACAATGTCCATTTTGTCTTAAGTTGAGACTACATGGTTGCCAGATGAGTTTGTTGTGGGCAAAACATCACCTTGCCAAAAAAATATTGCATTATGTTATGGAGGATTATGGTGTTTGATGTTTGGCTAGTGAACATTCGCTCAGAGTTCAGAAGCGGTAAAATTAAAAACCAGTGTTCAAATTCTTTCCTCCCATTTCAATTTGACCAATAAGAGAACACTTGAAGGGGCAAATAAATTTCAAATCCACACCCTTTTGTGGTTTGTACACCTATTTCCAGCTGAAAGTATTAACATGACATGGGTGGCGTAATGATTCAACACCCACTGTGAATTCCTCTCTGCTTTAAATACTTGTGGAATTCTGGAAGATGAACGATAAGTGTATACACCAGCGATCATAAGAACAAAAAAGTTAAACAATTATTGCTTGTGGTTCTCTGCCTTTATCCTACTTGATAATTGATCAATTTTGCTCGATTTTATAGATTTTCAAATAATTATCTACTTGTGTAAAGGGACCTTTACATTATTTTCCACCCGCCCCTACTTCTTGAAAATCTATCAAACAAATGTTATCAAACTATTGGTTAGATCCTGGCCTTCACAGAATTATTATTAGTGTTATTGTACTATTAGGACATAAAATCTTCACTAATGGTATCTTGAATGTTTCCTTTTCACCTTCTTCTTGTTAGTATCTTGATGTTTTCCTGCCCAATTGTACTCAAACCCATTTGTTCCTTAATTGCTTATACCTGATGAAAGCACCAGTTCAGTGAAGTAACATGTAATTACTGATAAAAGGTGTAAAACTCAATCTACACAAACCTTCCCACGTGCTTCAACCTGGGATGAAAGAATCCCATATTTTAGATGCATGTTCCATACATTATACAGCAGAGACATAATTTACTATTACACCGATGAATGGGCCAAACATCGGTGGAACCAGGACTATTATAATATCAAGCCTAGTGGGACTGTGCACATATTGAACAATTTCATAAGGTGAGCGCTTATAATGGGGATGATTAGCCCTATTAAGAATAATGATGGATATATTAAAGGGCAGGGATTTTTTCTGGGCATCATAGAGGGGATATTTGGATACCAGCTCCATGATCTTCTTGTGAACCTACTATCTTCTTGTGAAGCTGTTCTGGCCAGCTCAGCCCATATGAAGAGCAGCTAATGTAATGCTATATTTCTATTTGAAAACTGGTGTTGTGTTCACGAGACTAAGATTACCAAGAATCAATGTCCAAATAATAACCTGTAAAAACATTGTCATAACTTCAGCAGTTAGAAAATTAGTTTCATTGACCAAGAACCACACAGGAGTGTCTTCCTACTGAGTTTTATGATTGCTTTATCACACAGAAAATACAGACATTGTATGGATAAATAAAATGTAAGACTAACATCTATCATTTCAGAATTGCATTCTCTTTCTAAAGATAATTTGCAGTGAAATTCATAGACAACATTTTTAATTAAACCCCCGCTGTTTTTCTATCGGCTTGAGCAGTCCCACACTGTGACAGAATGTGAGCAATGTGAGCAAGATTTAGCATGTTTTTTCCATGAACATTTCCAAATTTTATTGTGGCCTACATAAACTAAAATAGAGCATAAAGGTAAAAGCATATTAAAAAAACAGTTAACCCTTTCAAAGAGAGATGAGCAAATTTCTTAAAATTCATTTAGAGTCCAATTCATCTGAATCGACTTTTTGAACGAAACGATTCTACACAAATCAAAATTACAATGTCTTGAAAAATCTGTCTCAAAAATCTGCCTCACTCAGATTTCAAAAAATTCTGATTCTAACAAATCCATTTTTTTTAAAGTTTGGGTACATTTTTGATTCTGAAGAATCGATTGCTGATCTCTACTTTCAAATAAAAACCCTAGATATGAAAACAAAGATGGTTAAAGGTGGAAGTAAAAGGTCAAAACTCGAGGGACAGGGACTTATTTTGAAAATTAGTGGGAACTTGGTGAAAATTGTGTAACTTGATCACCAGATTGTATCACCCACCTGATATTGTAGCTAAATTACAGTATATCCAGGCACCCAAGTGTGTGATGGAGACACGGACATTGCCCATGCTGCTTACTTCAAATCTGATGGGATTGCCCCATAATCTCTTATTTTTGGAAGCTCTGAAGACACACATCAATGAAATTTGTTCTTCCACTCTAACTCCCAGGCTCATCCTACTGAACCTCCCTTCTTTAGACTGTAATCCTTCTATGTAAAACGTATCTAGCCTGCTGAGCATGACTATGAAATTATTCATACCTCTCCACTGGCCCAGCAAGGAACCACCGTGGAATTTACTGGTATGATTTTCAATTCCTGGTGGATTTAAAAAGAATAACAAAATTTCCACTTAAAGGAAAAATCCAGCTGGGAATCCAACTCAAATGAGAAATTTGCCAATCTGTGAGCCCCATGAACATCCTGGGCTTTCCTTCCTTGCACTGAAGATCTTTTATCTATATTTGTTGTGCATTTATATTATTTATAATGTTACCTAACACACTGGCTTTAATCCTCTCTGGAGCCCCACCCCCTCTAATAGGTTGCTAGTGCCACCTACGAGTAGCTTGATTTCCAGCTCCCCATTTCTTGAGATGCAGTGAGTACTTCTTTGAAGACAAATCTAAAGCTCTAAAGCTATTTCCCTCAATTTGCTTGTCATTTTCTTTTAGCTATTCATTCAACAACATGTTGCTAATTTGCAAAGCCATTAATTTTGTCTTTCACATTCTGTAATACTGCTCAATGTGATTTATTGGTCTCAACTAGAGATGAGCGAGCATGCTCGGCCGAGCATGCTCGGGAGCAATTTTCAAGTAGTAGCGTACGCATTTTATAATCTGTACGCTAATGCATACGCATCTTCTAATCTGTACAATAATGTGTACGCATCTTATAAATTTGTACGCTAATGCGTACAAATTACAAGATGCGTACGCATTAGCGTACAGATTAGAAGATGCGTACGCTACTACTCGAAAATTGCTCCCGAGCATGCTCGGCCGAGCATGCTCGCTCATCTCTAGTCTCAATGTATGTATATTTTTTTTCTAAATGCCAATACATAGGAGACTGGACTGAAAAATCAAATGAACTTGAAATGTATGCATAAAATAACCCAGCAGGCTAAATGATTTTAGATACCTTTTAACATTTTATATTGAAAGGTTCTAAAACAGTCTGCCCAAATAAAAAAAATATGTAGTTTTGACTAAGCATACCTATGCATAAAGACACATTAAAGAGTTCGTCTGCATTTTACATTTTAAAAGAAGGATCACCAGAAAATAAGCTAATCACAAGTATTCCTGCTGCTTGAACCCAAAGCATTCAGCACTGATTTGCTTGGAGGCTACTTATAATTCTTCATGCTAGAGGTTGAATATGCTTTTCTCAGCCTGTGGAAGGATCAGTTTGTTTGCCTATGTCTAACCCTGTAAAAACTGTGTTGGAAAATGAACAGGATCTCTACTAGTGATGAGCGAATTGAAGTCCACTGAGTGGATTTGATTTGCCGCGAAGCTGAATGTCCTTGTGCTTCATGGTAGTAGAAATCCTGTGTGTGGTAACATACAGTGCTGGCCAAAAGTATTGGCACCCCTGCAATTCTGTCAGATAATACTCAGTTTCTTCCAGAAAATGATTGCAATTACAAATGCTTTGGTAATAATATCTTCATTTATTTTGCTTGCAATGAAAAAACACAAAAGAGAATGAAAAAAAAGTCAAATCATTGCGCATGGGCACAGGCAGCCGCTTCCGTCCTCCTCACCCGACGGAAGCGGCTGTCTGCGCCCATGCGAGCACAGGGGAGCCGAGCGGTACAGTGTTCGTTACGAGCACGTTCGCTCATCTCTACAAGTGAACAAAAAGGAAAGGAAAATAAAGAATGTTATGTCAAGTGCTTGAGGCCATGAGGCAAAAGAGGGTTGATAATGACTAGGTTTATCAGAAGAAGGGCTGTGGGAATAATCTAGTTATGGACATGACAAACAAAGATCCATAGCAATATATAGATATAATTCTTGCAATATATAGATATAATTCCTGTGTTGATAATGGAGTGACTGCAGAAGTGATCTATACAGAACAGGAAGTGTCAGTCTGTTATGAGGCACAGTGGCCAGAATGAAAACTGCAATATTTCATAATTTAGATATTGACTTGGAAAATGAAAACACAAATTACAAAAAAATGATTAATAAATGTTGAACACATAAACTTTTTTAAAGACTAGGTCAGTTTATCATGACATATATCCTTGAAGTTATGGTGATTTATAACAAAGTGCAATTCAGACTCCTGGTCAGGTTTACCCTCAGTTTATAGGAAATGGCCACCAAAACAGGCAGACTGACAACCCTGCTCCTAGTGATTATTTGAATAGTTGGACATCCTTTGGTTGGGTTTGGCTTTTGTTTCTTTAAGATTTTTGTGGATTTATGTATCCATCTTATCATAGTCGTTCTCATCCCCATTTGCTTTCAAGGCTTCTATGCATAGTGGTCTATTAAGAAAATATAAAATAGACCTTCTGATAATATATCCACAGTCTTTCTCTGGTCGTTTGTGCTTCATGGGGAAGCCTTGGCTTGCTTTGAACAAGTATTTGCTTGCTTGATTATTTTTGCTAAATGTCTAACGTTTTCTTTCTTCTGCCTTTTCAATGTCCTGCTTTCACATCCATCTACTGAGAATACTGTAGCCTGAACATCACATTTCAATGATATTTTATGTATGCAAATTGTGTAATTTGTTTATGGCATGCAGGGAATTCTAGGATTTGTTTCATCTTCATCTTCATCTTCTATTCATGCAACAAACCTCTACAGTAAATATTCTCTCTTCCATAAAACAGTATAAAATCATACCAGGAAATTCTGGATATTTAAAGATAATGCTTTTCAAATTTGTTTTTATTACCATATGCACTACTGGCTATTTACTGCATAAATAATTTATAGGGCCACAACAATCAAAGAAATACACTGTGGTATGCTGGTAGAGAATCAGTGGAGGTGGTCAGTGACACCAGAGGGATTCTTGTGTCATGCCCCATCCCATAAGGCCCTGCACTAGGCACATCAAAGGGCTTCAGTTCTGCATGTAGATTTTCTTTAAGAAAATGTATAATTGCAATGTCTTCTTTGCTTGTTATATTGTTTGAATACAAATAGTATAAAGTAGTGTTTCGATCTTTACACAAAATAATAATCTTCCATGGTTATGATGATAAAAATTTTCTTTTGTTTCAGCTCAATTTCTAATCCAATAACCGGGTGTGTATCTGCAACCAAAAAACAGGATTTTTGTAAACTCATATTTGTAACCCTAGTGAAGTAAAAGGGAGCCGCGAAACTGCTGTCCACGTGGACTGGTGCTGAAATTTCTCGTCTGGGAACCAGGCACTGCCATTCCAAGCCACGAGACATGGCTACAAATGGAACTAAGACTGCAGATGGACAAATTTCTACTGAGGTCAGTGAAGCACCCATCACAAATGATAAGCCCAAGACCTTGGTTGTTAAGGTGCAGAAGAAGAGAACAGAAGATCCTGAGAGAGACACATGGAAAGGAAGATTTGATTTCCTTATGTCCTGTGTGGGTTATGCCATTGGCTTAGGAAATGTATGGAGATTTCCATATCTGTGTGGAAAGAACGGAGGAGGTAAGATGCTCTTATATCTATTTTATTATTTATTTTTTTTTAACTGAGGGAAAAAAACTGAAATAAATGTTCCATTCCGCTATTGGGCTTTAAATGTTAAAACATGGGGAAGGGAGGAGCTATATGTATTAGGTATGTTATGCATTTTACTACCTAATAGGCAGAAGAAAAAAAAACTTCCCTTGAATATAATTTTAACATTGTATCAATGGTGACAGATTTCACGATAAGAAAATGGTGGGGGCAATGAATGCAGTAACACATTCATAGTGGTAATATAAAAGGAACATATACAAATATATTGTGTACTATCAGTATACCTTTTTAGACAAATCAGCACTATTAGCAACATAGTAACGTAGTAACATAGTTTATAAGGCTGAAAAAAGACATCTGTCCATCCAGTTCAGCCTGTTATCATGCAAGTTGATCCAGATGAAGGCAAAAAACAACTCCTGTGAGTTAAAAGCCAGTTTTCCTAATTTTAGGGGAAAAAATTCCTTCCCGACTCCGATCAGGCAATCAGAATTACTCCCTGGATCAGTGACCCATCTCTAGTAACCATGACCTATAATATTATTACACTCCAGATATACATCCAGGGCCCTCTTGAACCTCCCCTTCTTTAGTGAATTCACCATCATCACCTCCTCAGGCAGAGAGTTCCATAGTCTCACTGCTCTTACAGTAAAGAATCCTCTTCTATGTTTTACTGACAGGGAACATGTGTAGTTTATTTTATTTTGGGAAACAGACACCTTCATCCTCCCCCCGCCTCTTGTAGTTCTCTTCAAATTTTCAGCAACATCTTCAGTCCTCAAAAATTCATCGAGCGCAATGCAGTAAATATTAGACTGGTAGATGCAACTGCAATCTACACTCAGGGGGAAAATCCAATCAAAGATAGCTTACCACGATTGATTGGACATGTACTTATTGCATAGCTTGTATTTATGTATTTATGATTGGTCAAGGATGTACAGTATATTTTGCACAATAAGTGCTCACACATACATCTCTCGAAAATCATTGTTTTTCATCAGTGTTATTGACACCCTCTTAAAGACTTATGTAGGAAGGCCTATGATCTTGTAATTTTTTTCTGTCTACCTCTGCATATTAGTATAAGAGCTAATATATATATCTATGTATATAGTGACAAGCAAAAGTTTGGGCACCCCTGGTGAACAATTAAGCAAGTTGAAGATGAAATGATCTCCAAATGGCATAAAGTTAAAGATGACACATTTCCTTTGTATGTTAAGCAAAGGCATTTTTTTCATCTTTTACATTTTTAAAATACAAAACAGGAAAAGGAACCAAAACAAAAGTTTGGGCACCTTGCATGGTTACTACCAGTGTTGAAGTAGACTTCGATCCAAATTTCAGGAATAATTTGATTCACTGAAAAGCCTAATTTCCTCGTGCTTCATGGTAACAAATTGATTTTCCCTGAAATGGAGGTCAATAAAAAAAAAAAATCATGCTTACCTTCTATTTGAGTGCAAAGAGGCCGGCACAGTCATCTTGCTTGAAGATAACGCACAAAATCTCGTATGATGTCACCACACTGGCCAACATGACATCATCACTTGCTAAGCAAGATTTTGCATTTGTCATCTTCAAACAAGATGGTCGCGGCAGCCTCTTTGCGATCAAATGGATGAGGTAAATACATTGTATTTATTATTTTTTTATAGCAAACACTAAAATGCTTTAATATGGATCTCAGATGCCACAACCAGGGATGGAAAAGGTATCTGAGGGGTTCAATGACAGGGGCCAGCGAAATTGCCGTTACCTGTCATTGTACACGCTATTTGCAAAGAAATGTGCTTTGTAGCAAAATAATTAGTCATGAATAGAGATAAGCGAAGGTGCTCGTTATGAGCACTGTAGCGCTTGGATCCCCTGCGCAATGCCGCAGGCATTGCGGATCCGTCCTCAGCTGCATGTAAGTCAATAGGGACGGATCCATTTGGTATGACACTCATACCAAACAGATCTGTCCCCACTGACTTTCAGCCGGGTGAGGAGGACGGATCCGTTTGGTATGAGTGTCATGCCAAAAGGATCCGTCCCCATTGACTTACATGCAGCTGAGGACGGATCCGCAATGCCTGCGGCATTGCGCAGGGGATCCAAGCGCTACAGTGCTCGTAACGAGCACGTTCGCTCATCTCTGGTCACAAAGCTAATTTTTTTTTTAATTTGGCAAAGCAGCTGAATCAGATTTTAGAGAACTTCACTTATCTCTAGTTAATACTTAGTAGCTCCAGTTTGGCAAGTATTACAGCTTGTAAACACTTTTTGTAGCCAGCTACCTAATAGTCTTTCAGTTATTGTTTGAGGAATTTTCATCCATTGTTCCTTGTAAAAGTCTTCTGTGAGATTCCTGGACCGTCTTGCATGCACTGCTCTTTTGAGGTCTATCCACAGAATGTCAATGATGTTCAGATCAGGGGACTAACAACAACAAAAGTGTGTCCTGTGTCCTGTGCTGTATATTACTTGGAGTCGGGTTCCCACCCCTTATCATAAAATGTATAAGAACTCCAGCACAAAATAATCTTTATCCAAAAGTGATGTCTTTATTTCATATATATGGCTGTACAAATTGTGACATTTCGGCCTGTATTGGCCTTTGTAAAACTTGTGACACTGGAGGAAGCAGAAACAAAAGATGTGAATAGAAGAAGGAGCGCTGAGGATAACCTGTGCTTTGAAAAGAGTGCAATTGCACAGATTATCCTCAGTGCTCCTTCTCCTATTCATACCTTTTGTTTCTGCTTCCTCCAGATCTGGGGACTGTGAGGGGCATGGTAAAACCTTCAGTTTTCACCTTTTGAGGTAGTCTATTGTGGATTTTGAGGTGTGTTTAGGATCATTATCCATTTGTGGAAGCCATTCTCTTTTCAACTTCAGCTTTTTTACAGTATGTGTTATGTTTGCTTCCAGAAGTTGCTGGAATTTCATTGAATCCTCTCTTCCCACTACCTGTGAAATGTTCCCTGTGCCATTGGCTGCAAAACAACCCCAAAGCATGATTGATCCACACCCACGCTTAATGGTTGGAGAGGTGTCCATTTCATGAAATTCTGTGCCCTTTTTTCTCCAAACATACCTTTGCTCATGGTGGTCAAAGAGTTCTATTTTAACCTCATTAGTCCACAAGACTTGTTTCCAAAATGCATCAGACTTCTTTAGATGTTCTTTTGCAAACTTCTGATGCTGAATTTTGTGGTGAGGATGCAGGAGAGGTTTTCTTCTGATGACTCCTTCATGAAGGCCATATTTGTGCAGGTGTTGCTGCACAGTAGAACAATGTAGCACAACTCCAGATTCTGCTAAATCTTTCTGAAAGTGCTTTTGCAGTAAAGTGGGGGTTCTATTTTCTAGCAATCTACAAGCAGCTGTCTCTCAACATTTTCTTAGTTTTCCAGACCTCCCCTTGATCTCCACTGTTCTTGTTCACTGCCATTTCTTAAAGTGGTTCTGTCACCAGGATCAACCCTACTGTCTGGTAGGGCTCATCAAGCTTATTAAAACAATAACTTTCTTTTGTTGGTATGCTAAACAGCTGCAGTCTATGTTGTATTCATATGTAAATACATGTAAAACCACACACTTTCCACCCAGCTATAGCATTACCACATAGAATTGTATGTTTTTTATATGCTTATAAGCTAACACATTAAGACATTACTAGTGTCTTTTTAATCGTATATTGTGCTTCTAAATAAAGCAGTAATATGTTTATAAGATTTCAGAGCATATCTCAGTGTTATAAAGCTATAGTACATACAGTATGTGATATGTAGATGCTAGGACACAGCAATCAAGGGGAGGGGGCAGTTGCAGAGCACAGGAGGTGTTACAAAGCCGCGCTAACCCTCCTGGTGCTCAAACTTCTCATTTGCATATGAAAAAAACACATATTTCTCTGCAGCTGTTTAGCATACAGACAAAAGAAAGGTATAGTTTTCATCAGCATGATGAGCCCTACCAGCCAGTATGTCTGATTTAATAGTAGAGATTAGCCAAGTTTTGAAATATTTGATTCAACTTCTTAGCCAAGAAATTTGTTTTGTTCTGAATTAATTTGTCATGGATCGCTATAAATCAGGTATTCTCAGGCCACTCTGCCTTAGGATATGGCCACACGGAGCAGTCATGCTCCAGTGAATAACCACATAGTCAATTAGCCTACAGTTGCCTTTCATGTATAGTCAATCATTGTATAGTCAATCTTCATTGTTAATGGCCACATGGCATCTTTAATGCACCTTTAAACAAGGGCTGTTGCTGGTATAGTGTTTGGCTGGTTAGGTGGGTGGACAATATGCATATTATTGCTGTTCTTGCCTGCTAGTTATTTGACAGTAAACAGAATATGAATCAGCTCTGGCATACCAACTTCTCCAACCCCAGCGCTCTCCTGCCCTACAGGTGGGAACCCGTCTTCTGCCATCTGCTTTTCCTCCTTTTCCACATCATCTAATATTGATGGGAATATTTTATCAGAAACATCCAGCTCCTCTTGTATCTTTTTGTCTCTCAGTATCTTGCTGACTTTTCTAGGGCATATAGACTTTGAAGGATAATTTGGAAGAAGTAAAGTCAGCAAAAGATGAGGATGGTCATAACTAAGTCCTGCATCCCCTAAGGGGTGCAGATCGGATTGGCTGGATGCATGGCATTATGGGTGATCTTGCATTCCCGTGCTTCTTAATTTCACTTTGCTTTGTAACATATGCCACTGCCATTTTAGGAAAATCTGATTCATTACCACAAAGCACTAAGAAATTCAGATTTGTTGTGAATTAAAGTTTTCCTAAATTCCTTTTCAAATGCTTTGCTCAACACTATTTAATAAAATTGATCCGGGTGACAAAGCCACTTTAATTACATTTCAAAGTGAACAAGACACAATATTTGCAACATACAATGGTCTTTTTTGACCCTCTGTAAGTTGAAACTAGACTCAACAATGCCTCAAAACCAGATCCAACCAATCAAGGCCACTTCTCTGGTAAAATAGCTATATTAGTTGTTAGTTGGCAGCTATTCCTGTTATATTTAAGAACTTGCTTTATATGCCTTAGTTATCTGCTTATCTTTCTTAAATCTTCATTTTCTCTTATCTTGGATGACATTTTGGGGCTTTGGAACCAATTACTCAAGTTACAATGGTTTCAATATACAATGGTCATCCTGGAACCAATTAATATTGTAACTTAAAGGATATATATATATATATATATATATATATATATATATATATATATATTTCATTTATTTTTAATGTGAGATCTGACTCCAGGGACTCACGTCGATCAGCTGTTTGAATTGGCTGTGGTGCCTTTACATCTTCAGTGCTTATTTACACACCACCTTAGTAGGTGGTGTGTAAATAGGCACTAAGGATGTAAAGGCATAGTAGCGGCAGTACAGGGTACAGTAATTACAGCGTCCTCTCCCATTCTAGTTAAAGAACAACTCCCGACAAAAATTTTATTCCATGTCCTGCTAGAAATGTACATGATATAATCTGTAGTGAATGTCATTTTCATAACAGTGTCTAAATAATCATCCTGAAGTTTCTTATCTGTGTCATGTGACCAGCAAATAGACCCACCAACTCACACATAGACGTATGTGTGGACAGGAAGTCTAATTCTCTATGTATTCCTATGAGACTGAAAGTGAGGCTCCCATAGGAATGAATAGAGCAGTTACTGGCTTTCTGTCCTGGGTCAGTTGGAGGTCAGGGAGCTGGTCACATGACCCAGCTACAATAAGAAGAGAGGTTTTTACTCACAGAAACAGTCACTGATAAGAAAATGACAATCACTACGGATTATATCATGCACCTTTCTAACAGGTCAAAGAATAACATTTTTTGCAGGAGTTCTTCTTTAATGGAATAAAAAGCAGTAGTTAGGCCCCATTCACACGACCGTATGTTCATTTCCGTATCTTATCCGCACTTTTGCGGATAGGATGCGGAACCATACGGACCCATTCATTTTTCCATAGGAGAAAAAAAATGCGGAATGCACACCGTATGCATTCCGCATCCGTATATTACGGAAGTTCTCCCGCAAAAAAAGGAAACATGTCCTATACTTGGCCGCAAAACACGTCCGTAGCCCCATTAAAAGTCAATGGGTCCGCAAAAATGCGGAACACTACGGAAGACATTCCGTATGTCTTCCGTTCCGTTTTTATATGGACACAGAATACATACGGTCGTGTGAATGGGGCCTTACCCTGTACCACCGCTATAATGTAGATGTTAAGCATTGAAGAGGATGCAGTGGTTGCATGACCCTTTCAAACATGTAGGGTGCCTGAAGTCAGACCCCTACAGATCTGATATTGATAACCTATTCTGAGGATGGGTCGTCAATCTCATGAAATCAGACAAATTAAGTTTCTGATGTTTATTATATTTTTGTACATAGTATGAAGACAGGCTTTCCAAAGTTACCACTGGATTAATGTTTGCTATACTTTTCTATTTCTATTACATCTACCATTTGTTTGCATTAATAGAAGGACTTGATTTTAACCTGAATTGATTTACTTCAGACTACACTACAGGCAAAAAAGAAGAATTACATTTTTTTTTCAGACATAACGCTGAATGTTCACCTGGCACACAGCAAGATGTATCCCCAACTAAAAGTTGCATCAAACTAATCCAAAGTAATGATGGGTTTTTCCTTTACTCCGTCAACATACATACTTGTATAGTAGTAGAAAGGTTAACAATTTCCTTCTGCCTAAATTCCATGATGAGCACATATCTTGTTAAGATGCAATTATTGTGCCCATGCACTATAATTATTGGCTTTATACCAGCCATATAAAACATCCACACAGCTAAAATATTACCACTCAAGCAGAAATTGCAATTCAGGACTTTCATTCCAGAAGCTAACAAAAAGTGTAGAGTGATCCTTTCAGAGGGCTGACGTTTCTTCTCTAATATTGGTTGGCAAGTTGCTATAAAACCTATAGAATCAATGGTGCCTCCATACCTACAAGTTCAGTACTTTGGCATATTCTGCTAACATTTAACCCTGTGGCAGTTAGCAGTCAAGTGTAATAAAAATCTGAAACTCTTATTTACTATACATTTTCTAAAGGCAATAATACAATATCATATCTAGAGATGAGCGAGCACTAAAATGCTCGGGTGCTCGTTATTCGAGTCGAACTTTTCCTGATGCTCGGGTGCTCGTTTTGAATAACGAACCCCATTGAAGTCAATGGGAGACTTGAGCATTTTTGCGGGGGACCAAGGCTCTGCCTAGGGAAGGCTGGGTGAAAACCTGCTGGAAACATCAGAAAATGATGGAAACACCACGGAAATGGACAGGAAACAGCAGGGGCAGCATGCATGGATGCCTCTGAGGCTGCCTAATCCCACCATTACCCCAAATTCTCAGGCAACAGCCTGGTGGTTACCCTCATGGCAATTGTGCTCACCCAGACCAAGAAAGGCGAGGCACATGCCCATCACATGTTAGGGAAGCACCCAACTAGGTGCAACGAAGGTCCATCACCGCCTGCAGGTGACACCACTACTCATGCTGGCACTGCAGCTAAAATCAAGTTTAGTATCTGTTCTTATCAGTTGCTGTGCCTGCTGGTGGTATAGTGGTGAGCATAGCTACTTCCCAAGCAGTTGATGCGGGTTCGATTCCCATCTATCGCAGGAGGCAATTCAAAATCAGTACAGTATCTAATACGTCCCCCTACCTGGGAAATTTGTTTGGAGAGAGGGCATGTAGGTGGGGGGGAAGGAGGTTTCGCTAGAAGAGCCAGAGGAGTGCCCCCTGGGCTAGCGTGTGTGGTGGTGACTGGATTTGGGAAAACTGTTGCTTTAACCCGTATGGTATCGATTCTTCTCAGTTTAATACCGTATACGACCCTATATTTAATGGATTTTTCGAACACGGAAAACGGAAAAAGAGCTTGCTCTGGCCAGGGGAGTGTTTTTCCCACTGCAGCTAAGGGGACGTGTCCATGCTCTGCCTATCACAGGTCAGAAGGCAGATAAAAGAAGAACAAAAACAAACATGAGTGCAACTTCTGATACGTCCCCTATCCGGCTAAATTGTTTTGTAGAGTGGGCCTGTAGGTGGGGGGGGGGGGCAGGCTGGGGCAAGGAGGTTTCGCTGGAAGAGCCAGAGGAGTGCCCCCTGGGCTAGCGTGTGTGGTGGTGACAACAGCCGGAATGCATTTGGAAATGCTCTAGCATCAGCCGGTGCAGTATCGATTCTTCTCAGTTTTAATACCGTATACGTTCCCTATCTTGGGACCCTATATTTAATGGATTTTTCGAACACGGAAAAGGGAAAAGAGCTTGCTCTGGCCAGGGGATGTTTTTCCCACTGCAGCTAAGGGGACGTGTCCATGCTCTGCCTATCACAGGTCAGGAGGCAGATAAAAGAAGAACAAAAACAAACATGAGTGCAACTTCTGATACGTCCCCTATCCGGCTAAATTGTTTGTAGAGTGGGCCTGTAGGTGGGGGGGGGCAGGCTGGGGCAAGGAGGTTTCGCTGGAAGAGCCAGAGGAGTGCCCCTGGGCTAGCGTGTGTGGTGGTGACAACAGCCGGAATGCATTTGGAAATGCTCTAGCATCAGCCGGTGCAGTATCGATTCTTCTCAGTTTAATACCGTATATGTTCCCTATCTTGGGACCCTATATTTAATGGATTTTTCGAACACGGAAAAGGGAAAAAGAGCTTGCTCTGGCCAGGGGAGTGTTTTTCCCACTGCAGCTAAGGGGACGTGTCCATGCTCTGCCTATCACAGGTCAGGAGGCAGATAAAAGAAGAACAAAAACAAACATGAGTGCAACTTCTGATACGTCCCCTATCCGGCTAAATTGTTTGTAGAGTGGGCCTGTAGGTGGGGGGGGGGGGGCAGGCTGGGGGGAAGGAGGTTTCGCTGGAAGAGCCAGAGGAGTGCCCCCTGGGCTAGCGTGTGTGGTGGTGACAACAGCCAGAATGGATTTTGAAAACTGTTGCATCAACCGGTACAGTCGTAAATTATGAACTTGATCAAGTGTAGCATGTGTTCTCTGTATTCTTCTCAGTTTAATACCGTATATGGCAGCTATCCAGAAAATAGTTTGGAGAGAGAGAAAGATAGGAAAAAGACGTCAATTGTTTGGAGAGAGGGCCTGTAGGTGGGGGGCAGGCTGGGGGGAAGAAGGTTTCACTGGAAGAGCCAGTTGAGTGCCCCCTGGGGCTAACGTGTGTGGTGGTGACAACAGCCAGAATGGATTTTTGAAAACTGTTGCATCAACCGGTACAGTCGT
Organism: Rhinella marina; assembly: GCA_900303285.1. Lineage (NCBI taxonomy): Eukaryota > Metazoa > Chordata > Amphibia > Anura > Bufonidae > Rhinella > Rhinella marina. Next base: position 35,286 of record ONZH01002880.1, read on the forward strand.
AAATTATGAACTTGATCAAGTGTAGCATGTGTTCTCTGTATTCTTCTCAGTTTAATACCGTATATGGCAGCTATCCGGAAAAATAGTTTGGAGAGAGAGAAAGATAGGAAAAAGACGTCAATTGTTTGGAGATAGGGCCTGTAGGTGGGGGGCAGGCTGGGGGGAAGGAGGTTTCGCTGGAAGAGCCAGAGGAGTGCCCCCTGGGCTAGCGTGTGTGGTGGTGACAACAGCCGGACTGGATTTGGGAAAACTGTTGCTTTAACCGGTTACAGTCGTAAATTATGAACTTAATCAAGTGTAGCATGTGTTCTCCGTATTCTTCTCAGTTTAATACCGTATATGGCAGCTATCCGGAAAAATAGTTTGGAGAGAGAGAAAGATAGGAAAAAGACGTCAATTGTTTGGAGAGAGGGCCTGTAGGTGGACCCTCCGGAACAATTGTTTGGAGAGAGAGAGGGCCTGTAGGTGGACCTCCGTTAAAATTGTTTGGACAGAGGCCTATAGGTG
>ONZH01002881.1:0-71906 GCA_900303285.1 Rhinella marina
GGGGAGGGATCCTCAGCAGCGCAACAGGCTGGAAGAGGCAGTGGGGTGGAAAAAGGGAGAAGGCAGGCCACGCCAACCAGGCCCACAACTGTTCCCCAGAGCAGCCCCTTGCAGCCAGCTCCCTTGCCAAGGGTTAGGTGTTTGGCAGTCTGGCATTTTTTTGAGGAAAGTGCTGACGATAAACGGATTGTAATTTGTAACCTGTGCTGTACCAAGATGAGCAGGGGAGTAAACACCAGCAAACTGACCACCACCAGCATGATCCGACACATGTCAGCAAAGCACCCTAAAAGGTGGGCTGAACGCCTGGGTCCACGATCTGTGTCTGCAGGTCACACCACTGCCTCCTCTTCCCCTCTGTTACCTGCTGTCCAAGACGCAGGCCCAGATGCCTCCCGCCCTGCACCTGGACCTTCGCAGGAAACATCAGCCAGCACGTCCACTTCAATGTCCCAGCACAGCATTCAAATGTCCTTACCGCAGGCATTTGAATGCAAGCACAAATACCCTGCCACCCACCCACAGGCCATAGCTCAAAATGCGCAACTTTCCAAGTTGCTGGCCCTGGAAATGTTGCCGTTTAGGCTGGTGGACACCGAAGCCTTTCGCAGCCTGATGGCGGCGGCTGTCCCTCGTTACGCTGTCCCCAGCCGCCACTATTTTTCCCAGTGTGCCGTCCCTGACTTATACCAGCATGTGTCCAGAAACATAACCCGGGCCCTGACCAATGCAGTTACTGGCAAGGTCCACTTAACAACTGACACATGGACAAGTGCTTGTGGCCAGGGAGGCTACATTTCCCTGACTGCACACTGGGTGAACGTTGTGGAGGCTTGGAGCGAGTCATCCCCTGGGATGGCCCAGGTGCTACCCACGCCGAGGATTGCGGGCCCTACTTCCATCCGGATTTCCGCTGCCACCTATAGTAGCGGCTGCAACCCCTCCTTCTCTTCCTCCACCTCTTCCCATGCAGAATTGCCATCTTGCAGCACCACTCAGACTTCTGTCAGTAGCTGGAAGCAGTGTAGCACAGCAATTGGTAAGCAGCAACAGGCCATGCTGAAGCTTATTTGCCTGGGGGACAAGCAGCACACCGCCGCAGAGCTGTGGCATGGCATAAGGGAACAGGTTGAGCTGTGGTTCTCCGCAGTCAACCTACACCCAGGCATGGTTGTATCCGATAACGGCCGCAACTTGGTAGCAGCTTTGGAGCTGGCCAACCTCCCACACATACAATGCCTGGCCCATGTATTCAACTTAGTGGTTCAGCTGTTTCTGAAAACCTACCCCAACTGGTGAAGGTGTGTCGCCTGTGCGCCCATTACCACAAGTCACCGACAGCTTCAGCTGGCCTGGCAACCCTGCAGCAGCGCTTGCGGTTGCCAGCTCACCGACTGCTGCGCGACCTGAGCACGCGATGGAATTCCACCTTACACATTCTTGAGCAGGCTTTGTGAGCAGCAGAGAGCAGTAGGTGAATACCAGCTGCATCACAGTAGGCGCCTTTCTAGTCAGCGTCCACTCTTCACAAGCGACGAGTGGGCATTGATGTCTGACCTCTGTGAGGTGTTAGACAACTTTGATGAATCTACACAGATGGTGAGTGGCGATAATGCCATTATCAGTGGAACCATCCCACTTCTGTGTCTGCTAAAAAACTCACTGCTCACAATAAAGGCCGATGCTCTGGTGATAGCCAGAGCACCATCGATTCGTCTTCTCAGCGCCAATTGGAGGAGGAGGAGGAGACGGTTGCCACCGCTACACAGGGTAGGCATACCATGTTTACACCATCTCTTCAGCGTGGATGGGCTGAAGAGGATGAGGAGGATATTGAGAGTCATGCTCCTGGTGGGGAGAGCGAAGCCTTGTCTTTTGGGACTCTGGCACACATGGCTGACTTCATGCTAGGCTGCCTTTCCCGTGCCCCGCGCGTTATACTCATATTAGGCAACACGGATTACTGGTTGTTCACCCTTCTCGACCCCCGCTACAAAGAGAACTTCCCAACTCTCATTCCTGTGGTGGAGAGGACAAGTAAAATATTGCAATACCAGAAGGCACTTGTCGAAAAATTGCTCCACAAATTTCCATCTGACAACGCTGGCGGCAGAGTACGTAGTTCCTTGGCCACCCGAGGAGGGGAGACGAGGGGAACACACAGCAGTTCCAACAAAGGCAAGGCGACACTCTGCAACGCCTGGGACAGTTTTCACATCAAGAATATAATGTACTTGACGGTCAGCTTGGCATTAGCATGTCACACTTAAATACTTTTATTGGTCTGCGCTTCTGCAGAATGTCACATCAAGAATATAATGTTTTTGATGGTCAGCTTGGCAATAGCGTGTCACACTTAAATATTTTTATTGGTCTGCTCTTCTGCAGAATGTCACATGAAGAATATAATGTTTTCGACGGTCAGCTTGGCAATAGCGTGTCACACTTAAATATTTTTATCGGTCTGCTCTTATGCAGAATGTCACATCAAGAATATAATGTGTTCGACGATCAGCTTGGCATTAGCGTGTCACACTTAAATATTTTTATCGGTCTGCTCTTATGCAGCATGTCACACCAAGAATATAATGTATTCGACGGTCAGCTTGGCATTAGCGTGCCACACTTAAATGTTTTTAACGGTCTGCTCTTCTGCAGAATGTCACATGAAGAATATAATGTTTTCGACGGTCAGCTTGGCATTAGCGTGTCACACTTAAATATTTTTATCGGTCTGCTCTTCTGCAGAATGTCACATCAAGAATATAATGTATTCGATGGTCAGCTTGGTATTAGCGTGTCACACTTAAATGTTTTTTAACGGTCTGCTCTGCAGCGGAATGTCACATGAAGAATATCATTTTTTTGGACGGTCAGCTCGGCATTAGCGTGTCACATTTAAATATTTTTAACATTCTGCTCTGCAGCGGAATGTCACATCAAGAATATCATTCTTTTGGATGGTCAGCTCGGCATTAGTGTGCCACACTTGAAAATTTTTAACGGTCTGCTAAGCAGCGGAATGTCACATGAAGAATATCATTCTTTTGGACTGTCAGCTTGGCATCAGCTTGTCACCTTTAAATTTGGAACAGTTTGATAAAGTGCGGTGGCAGCAGCATGGAATTACCGCAGAGAGCGAGAGTCGAACGGCCGACGCGGTGGATAGCGAAAAAGAAACGGTCGTCAGCGACTCTGAGCGGTGCGGTGGCAGCAGCATGTGTCTATTAAATTTTTTGGACGGTCAGCTCGGCAGCAGAGTGTCACTCTTACATTTTTTTGGACGGTCAGCGCAGCAGCAGAATGTCAACCCTATTGTTTTTGAGTGTCAGCAGCAGGCCATCAATGATAATTTTTCACAGGTGTGTCTGATGCCTTACTTTATGTATAATAAAGGGTGTATTGGAGTGCCTGATCCTTGTAATTTTTGGCAGCCCTTTCCCTTAGTGCATAGGCTTTATGAGTGTCGGAGTCCCACAATTATACCACAATATGAATGAGACCCTCCTTTATATGATATACCGGTTGTATGGGAGTGCCTCATCCGTGTAATTTTTGGCAGCACTTGCGCTTAACTTACAAGTAAATCTATATTTCCTAACAATATTTCCTGTAAAATCGATGTTATCTTGGGTTTTTGGGGGGTATTTTTGTCATTCCGTAAAATTGGCGTCATAGTCGGCCATCATCGTTAATAGCAGCGACTTCGGTGTCCAAGATGCATCCAGACATCCTCCCTATGCTGTTCCCTAACCATTACTGTGGTGTTTCCACCATTTTCTGACTTTTCCCTATGGACCAGACACCCTCCCCTCATCCGAGCAGGGGGTGCCTGGTCTTCTCCCATTGACTTCCATTGTACTCGGCCGAACACTCGAGCACCACCTAGTGTTCGGCCAGAGCATCCGAGCACCCGAACATCGGGGTGCTCGATCATCACTAGTAATTAGCATCGGACATGGAAAAAACATCAGAAAAATGACTGATGTTTTAGGGAGGATCTGTGACTAAGTAATGACACCAGCTTGAATAACAGGCAGGCAGCAGGAATCACATTTTAACCTTCATCTCTCTAATTCGCCCGTGGACCAGTTAATGACTGGGTTATGAACCTGGAGCAAAGGCATGCCAAGAGCTATCTCCACGGGTAAATTTTTTAAAATAAAAAAAGAACAACATTCAGTATGTAAGGGGGCCACTGTCAAGATCACTTCAGAGATACAATATTCCACAGTCCCGCCAACTAAAGGAGTGGAATCAATAGCAATAATGTGAATGGGGTTAGTAAGAGACAAAATGGGCACACCTAGAGACAGGACAAAATTGTGGTCAATAAAATTAGAGGCGGATCCAGAATCAATAAATGCCTCCCCAGAAGAATAGGAAATGACCACAGGTAATAACACTTTTTTTTTTACCACCTTGGGGAGTACCTTATCCTTCCGAGAGTCAGGACGTGGAGATCTCCTGGAGGGTGAAAGTTTAGGACATTGCCGTAACCAATAGTCCGTATCACCACAATAGAAGCAGGCACCCCTCAGATGTCTTTGATCTCTCATGGTAATTCCGAGCTGCATGGGCTTCTCTAGATGATCCTCCAATAGGGTTCTTGGGGGTGCGGAGTCGGGTTTAACTACCATCTGTGGAAACGTCAGATGTTCTCTTTGTCTTTCCCTGATTCGTCCGTCTAGTCTTACAGCTAAAGTCAAGGTCTGCTGTAAGGTGTCTGGAGAGGGATAACTGACCAACATATCCTTCAGGTCCTCCGAGAGCCCTAACCTAAATTGACACTTAAAGGGGTTTTCCCATCTTGGACAATGGGGGCATATCGCTAGGACTATGAATGGATCCGCATCCTATCCGCATAATTGTCCGCAATTGCGGAAACTGATGCGGAAAGGATGCGGACACATTATACGGACGTATGAATGAGGCCTTATACGCATAAAGAAATCCTCCTGTCCTACTTTTCTCCCGAATTGCGGTCTGTAGCAAGTCTATGGATCCGCAAAAAATGCAGAAGACATGCGGAAAGGCATCTGCATGTCATCCGTATTTGCGGATTCCGTTCCATGAGGGGAGAAAAAAAAAGAAAAGGTACAGATGTTATTCATGACATATGGACACATCCTTTCCGTTTTTTATGGAAAAACGGAACGGATGTCCTGGAAAAACTGAGGTTTTTGCGGAACAACGGATCCGCAAAAAACTGACCGTTTTCCAGGATGTGCACAAATACGGACGTGTGAATGAAGCCTAAACATGTGGCAAAAAAGGGAATATTGGTACTGATTAGTGATGATCGAGTACCCCGATGTTCGGGTCCTCGGGTGCTCTGGCCAAACACTAGGTGGTGCTCAAGTGCTCGGCCGAGCACCCGAGTACAATGGAAGTCAATGGGAGAAGACCAGGCACCCCCTGCTTGGATGAGGGGAGGGTATCTGGTCCATAGGACAGAAAATGGTGGAAACACCACAGAAATGGTTAGGGAACAGCACCGAAGTCGCTGCTATTAACGATGATGGCCAACTATTACGCCACTTTTACGGAATGACAAAAATACCCCCCAAAACCCAAGATAACATCGATTTTACAGGAAATATTGTTTGGAAACATAGATTTACTTGTACGTTAAGCGCAAGTGCTGCCAAATATTACATGGATGAGGCACTCCCATACAACCGGTATATCATATAAAGGAGGGCCTCATTCACATTGTGGTATAATTGTGGGACTCCGACACTCATAAAGCCTATGCACTAAGGTAAAGGGCTGCCAAAAATTACAAGGATCAGGCACTCCAATACACCCTGTATTACACATAAAGGAGGGCATCAGACACACCCGTCAAAAATTATCATTGATGGCCTGCGGCTGACACTCAAGAACAATAGGGGTGACATTCTGCTGCTGCACAGACCGTCCAAAAAATGTAAGAGTCACACTCTGCTGCCGAGCTGACCGAAAAAAAATTCAAGGGAGACATGCTGCTGCCGAACTGACCGCCAAAAAAATTTAAGGGACACATGCTGCTGCCACCGCACCTCTAAGAGTCATTGATGACTGTTTCTTTTTTCGCTATCCGCCACGGGAGGCCGGGGCCCCCCCAGCGGCGCGTGCCGCGTCGTCCGTTCGACTCTAGCTCTCGCTCCGTCGCCAGGGGGTCACCTTCAAGGGCCCCCATAGAGCGAGCCTGAGAAACGGCTACCACATCCAAGGAAGGCAGCAGGCGCGTCTATTACCCACTCCCGACTCGGGGAGGTAGTGACGAAAAATAACAATACAGGACTCTTTTGAGGCCCTGTAATTGGAATGAGTACACTTCAAATCCTTTAACGAGGATCTATTGGAGGGCAAGTTTGGTGCCAGCAGCCGCGGTAATTCCAGCTCCAATAGCGCGAGGCGAGCTACCACCTGTCCGAGCCCCTGCCTCTCAGCGCCTCCCCGATGCTCTTGACTGAGTGTCCCGGTGGCCCGAAGCGTTAACTTTCAAAAAATTAGAGTGTTCAAAGCAGGCCGGGTCGTCTGAATACTTTAGCTATGAATAATGGAATAGGACTGAATATGCTGCTGCCGAGCTGACTGACAAAAAAAATTTAAGGACACATGCTGCTGCCACCGCACTTTGTCAAACTGTCCCAAATTTAAGGTTGACATGCTGCTGCCGAGCAGACCATCCAAAAAATTTAAGGGTGACCCTCTGCTGCCGAGCTGACCAACAAAACAAAATTTAAGGGAGACATGCCGCTTAACTGAACATCTGAAACATTAGAAGTGACATGTAGCAGAGCTGAGCTGACCGATAAAAATATTTAAGTGTGACACGCTAATGCCAAGCTGACCGTTGAATACATTATATTTTTGATGTGACATTCTGCATAAGAGCAGACCGATAAAAATATTTAAGTGTGATACACTAATGCCAAGCTGACTGTCGAAAACATTATATTCTTGATGTGACATTCTGCAGAAGAGCAGACCGTTAAAAACATGTAGCCAAGCTGACATTATGGTTGAGTGCCTGCTGATGAGCTGACAGGCCCAAAAATTATGTTGCAGGCCCAGCTGGTGAGATGAGTGGCTAACAAATTCGGGTGCAGGCCCAGCTGGTGGACTTCGAGGGCAGCCTAATAAGCAGTTTCATATGATGGAGGAGGAGGAGGAAGATGACGAGAAGAGGAAGGGGTGCATGATAATATAGTGTATTCAGTACACCCTAAAAGCCAGATTTAAGGTTCCTTCATGTTAAGCCGCTTTCCTCTGGTGGAGTAGAGAAGTCAGGGGCAATCCAGGCCTTGTTCATTTTGATAAGCGTCAACCTATCAGCATTGTCAGTTGCGCTTATCAGTAATTATGCCCCCAGTGGCACTAAATACCCGCTCAGACAAAACGCTGGCGCTGGCAGCACCTCCAAGGCATATAGCACCAGTTCGTGCCACGTGTCCAGCTTAGACAGCCAATAATTATACGGCACAGAGGAATCGCTGAGGACGTTGACAGGTCAGTTACGTACTCCTTTACCATCTTCCAAAACGTTTCCCTCCTTGTCACACTAGGCCGCTCTTCAGGGTGAGGCTGCTGGCGGGGTATCATAAAACTGTCCCAGGCCTTGGAGAGTGTCGCCTTGCCTTTGTTGGAATGGCTGTGTGTTCCCCTTGTCTCCCCTTCTCGGATGGCCAAGGAACTACGTACTCTGCCACCAGCGTTGTCAGATGGAAATTTGTGGAACAATTTTCCGACAAGGGCCTTCTGGTATCGCAACATTTTACTTGTCCTTTCCACCACAGGAATGAGAGATGGGAAATTCTCTTTGTAGCAGGGGTCGAGAAGGGTGAACAACCAGTAATCCGTGTTGCCTAATATGCGTATAACGCACGGGTCACGGGAAAGGCAGCCTAACATGAAGTCAGCCATGTGTGCTAGAGTCCCAACAGACAAGGCTTCGCTCTCCCCACCAGGAGCATGGCTCTCAATATCCTCCTCGTCCTCTTCCTCCTCTTCAGCCCATCCATGCGAAGAGATGGTGTAAACATGGTATGGCTACCCTGTGTAGCAGTGGCAACCGTCTCCTGCTCCTGTTCCTCCTCCTCCTCCTCCTCCAATTGGCGCTGAGAAGACGAATCAAGGGTGGTCTGGCTATCACCCTGTGTAGGGTCTTCCCCCATTTCCACCTCTTCCACACGCAGAGCATCGGCCTTAATTGTGAGCAGCAAGCTTTTTAGTTGACACAGTAGTGGGATGGTTAAGGCTACTTTCACAGTAGCCTTAGTACGGATCCGGTGGGTGAAGGGACCCGCCAGATCCGTACTGAATAATACAACCTTGTGGATCCATAATTCCGGATCCGGTTGTATTATCGTTAGCATCTTTTAAACGGATCCGGAATAACCTCTATTGAAAGTCAATGGAGGACGGATCCGTTTACAAGTGTGTCCAAACCAAACGGATCCGTCCCCATTGACTTGCATTGGGGGTCATTCCGGATCCGTTTAGGTGCGGATAACTAGTGCGGAGAGCAAACCGCAGCATGTTGCAGTTTGCTCTCCGGTCTGAAGACTTAACAGAATGCTTTCAGGAGCATTCAGTTGTCTTCAGTTCAGTTTTGTCCCCATTGACAATGAATGGGGACAAAACTGAAGCGTTTTATTCCGGTATTGAGCCCCTATGACGAAGCTCAATACCGGAATTCCAAAACGCTAGTGTGAAAGTAGCCTAAGCTGATAATTGCATTATCGCCGCTCACCATCTGTGTAGATTCATCAAAGTTGTGTAACACCTCACAGAGGTCAGACATCAATGCCCACTCGTCGCTTGTGAAGAGCGGAAGCTGACTAAAAAGGCGCTGACCGTGTTGCAGCTGGTATTCTACTACTGCTCTCTGCTGCTCAGAAATCCTGCTCAACATGTGGAAGGTGGAATTCCATCGCGTGCTCAGGTCGCACAGCAGTCAGTGAGCCGGCAACCGCAGGCGCTGCTGCAGCGTTGCCAGGATGGCTGAAGCTGTCGGTGACTTGCGGAAATGGGCACACAAGCGACGCACCTTCACCAGTAGCTGAGGCAAATTGGGGTAGGTTTTCAGAAACCGCTGAACCACCAGCTCCAAAGCCGCTATCAAGTTGCGGCCGTTATCGGATACAACCATGCCTGGCTGTAGGTTGACTGGGGAGAGCCACAGCTCAGCCTGTTCCCTTATGCCATGCCACAGCATGCCAGATATAATAGCCCTTAAAAGGACTTTCGGGTCTTAGTTTAGCGATTTCTATCCCTTCTTGTGTGCTTCTCTCCCTACACTGTCTGTCCTTGCATGCAGCAGCTCTCCCTGTCTAACACTGGCCGGGTTACATGTCACCGGGTGCTTTATAGCACCCAGTGACATGTAACCCGGCTAGCCAATCAGTGTAATGCCAGTAGCTAAGATGGCTACTGGCATTGCACTGAATGCCATCCCATCGGCCGAATACCGCGTGGTCCCGAGCACCGCCATGTTCGGCCGAATAGTGTATTCGGCTGAACATGTTCGCTCAACACTAGTACTGATACTACTGTAAAACGTAAAATCTTTTTACTACTGGTACTACTGTAAAATCAGTTGTTCAATATGTTGCTTTATTATTTACTCATCTACTATTAACAGCCAAACAACGAAAAGTCATATAAATGTCATACCAAAGTAAATGCTAGTATACCTTTATGTTAATAATCTTTGGGATAGCTGGCAGCTAATTTTGCATATCAAAGAGTAACTGCCTGAGGTTGTACATTCATTTGTGTCTAGAAAATAAGCCAAAATTTGATGAATCCTAAACCATGACAAATTGATTCCCGCATCTCTAGGTGCAGTACTAAATTAGATTAACACTTTGTGTACCCCTTACAGATCAGTCATTGCATTATGTATTTTCTGGGCTGCTCTGCCAGTATTTGTTTTTGTAACGTAAAGTGAATTTGAAAGATTTGAGAATGAATAAGCTTACGCAGGCTACGTCAATAATTATATTTACTAAGTGATGAAATATACAATATAACAAAGAAATCACATACAGAATAGTAAAGAGTAAATACACATCACTAGCCTAAATGGGGTGGAGACTCCGTTGAACATGCTATAACCCATGGCTGTCTACCCAGGGTGTACAACTCACATCCTATCTAGATGGAGGCCTGGTGGAGTCTGCTGAGACAAGGTGGGTAGCAGAGTTTTAACCTGTTAGCCCCTCCTCCAGTGTGCATCACGCATGTCTCTGAGATCAATCAGGAATGTGATCTTATCAGCACAGTGGGGGATGGGTTTCTCTCTCTAACCCACTTCAGTACAAGGGAAACTTATAAAACTATTACACAGAGTATTAAACAGAATTAAAGGGGAGAACCAATCAGTCACTTAAAATACTTTTACAATACAGTTTTATGAAGTGATTTGCAAAGTATATGAAACATCTGACACTAATGAAGCTTGATCTATGAGAAGAATGCTTTCCTTCTGTTGTCAAACGTTGACAATGACTGTGTACAGTAGGTTAACAGTGGACATATTAAGGGTCACTAAGTTTTCCAAAAACTTTTGATATGCCATAAAGACATAGAAAAAGTTTTGATTATGGGAGGGGGGGTCTGATTTATGAGACCCCCATGATCTCTAGAACTAGGAGAGAGAAAGACTTGCATAGCACTCTCCTTATCCTCTCTGCAGCTGATGGAATTGGGTCAGGCTTATAGACTTTCTATTGAGCCCATCTCCTCCAGCAAGGACACATTAAATTATAGTGCTCACAAAATAGTACCTGCAATAACAAAGTTCATACAAAAATTAACAACTTATTCTTATATAATATCGACCTGTCATCTGTATATCAATCATGGCATCTTACTTGGGCCAATACACTACTTACTTGGCCATACTTACATTGGGGCCAATACACTAGTACTATGTATAAAGCATACATAATGTGTGTGCACATATTCTACCCACAGACATATAGTCATACAGAGGAGTTTGTTATAAGTGGAATTTTATATACCACAGTCCACTGGGGTAAATTGCACCAAATAAATTAATAGGTGCACGTGTCAATAAATTTGGCACATCTTTAGGGTGCTCTTAATACTGCTATCAGGATATATAGATTTTCATTTACATTTGCTCTATGTTCTGTCTTTAGAATTGATCACTTTGAATTAATAATTTTGGAATGTTCTATCCCATTTCAACTATGACATGAACCACATTTGGAAGAAAGCCAATACTAAATTCCTTACCATATTGCTTATAAAAAACACTGTGGGCTTCAAAAATAAAACTATTCTGTGTTTAGACAAACCATGCTATTCTCCGCATAACTGAAGCCTCTAATGACAGAAAGTCACCTCCAATCTTATAGACAGTGGTGGCTTCTTATGTCACTTTCCCTAAATTTGCTGATCAAAATAAACGCCACACTAGTATATTATGGTGCAATATTGGTGGCATTATATTGCTGCTGTAGCTGATATTTTGTGGACACAATGGCTGGCATTAAAAGGTTTGTCTGGCTGATGAAAATGTTTTAGAGGAAAACCCAGTTAGAAAGGAGTTTTTTTCAGCAGTTCTATACCATTGAAAACTAAATACAAGATATTGACCTTCTGTTGCAGTCGGCACATAGAATAAGTCCTCCTATATAGATAGGCAATCTATTTTCAGTTTACTGCTGCTGTAAGGGGAAGATGTTATCTGATGTTTAATCCACATGATAATAGTAGGCATAGTATTGGGATAACAGTATGACAGCTCTATTGTTTTTTGATAGATCTAGATAAAGATGCCCACAGAAGAACACAAAATTGATTATTGTAATGTGTGATGCTCTACTTGAGTCACTACAGGAGTCTTTCTCTGGATAGGATGAATGTTCTGACTGAAAAAGTTAAAGGGGTTGTCTTACTTCAGCAACTGACATCTATCATGTAGACAAAGTTAATATAAGGCACTTACTAATGTACTGTGATTGTCCATATTGCCTCCATATTGCAGCAATGGTCGTGCTTACACACTGTAGGAAAAAGCACCCGCCTCTCTGGTGGCCGGGACCATGGGAGGGGGAAATAGTACTTTTTCCTATAGTGTCCAAGCACAACCACTGCTGCTGGATTGCAGGGCATTCGTAACCATGGAAATGAGTAGTGTGTAATGTGATGGAAAAAATGAATCCAGCCAGGAAATGAAGCAATATGGATAATAACAATACATTAGTAAGTGCCTTGTATTAACTTTCTCTACATAATAAATGTTATTTGCTGAAGTTAGACATCCCCTTTAAGTGAAACTGTCTGTCATGCTAAAAAGTCCAAAGAGATAGTTATAAAATTATTTAGAATAAAGTAATACATTTTTGATGGAATTGTCCCTTTAAAACAGGCTCAGATTACTGTAAAATAAGAAATAAGTGATAGTCACTTTACCAATGTACATCCCATGAGACTCCTATTTTCCATTCTGCTCCCTCTCAATATACACACTGGAAATGACCTTTCAACTAATCACTGGCCACACCCCTGACCCGTCTCAGTCAGTGGCTTGAGCAGTCCATTCCTGCACGACGAAAGGGACCACAAAGACTTGGACGTATTGAAGTGGGACTGGTGGGATATCTGTAAGGCATATATTACTTACTTTATTCTTTTAACAAGATCTGATATTGTTCTAAAATATTTTCATTGGCTGATCAGCCCCTTTAAATAGGCACAGTGACATTCAAAATAACATAGCACATTTCTAGTACACTGGATAACGAAGGATCACACTCTATAGAAGTTGAAGAGACACGTGCTCGGTGAAGGACACTGGGTCCCTCAATATAAAAAACATGGCATCCAGGATATTGGATGCAATTAAGAAGTAGTTTTATTTGTAATCTACAAGTGGTAGTACGTTAGCTTTCACATAGTGAATTTAGTAAACTTTCAGGTGACTGTATAAAGTGTTGGTGTTTTGATCAAACCCAAACCATAGTCATATATATCACTGTCAGCTGCCAGTGCTACACAACACTAAGCATCAACCCAATGCTCCAGGTATCCTACTCTGGAACCATCTTTCATTACTGACAATGATGTTTCTGACCAAGGGCAGTGTCAGTGATATGTGAAAGCTACTTTCCCGCCATTCAATATCCAAAGGCTCATGGTCTTTCTATTTCTTTTGATGGCAACCCTAATTAAATGGGCTCTGCAAACCTGATGTGTATTGGTTTAGACTACAAAGTCTTGTACTTCCTAAGAACAAACATAGGTGGTTTCAAGCTACAATCCTTCATTAAGTAGAAGAAATCAATTCACAGATATTCTATTTTCTATTAGCAAAACTGCAAATTAAGTCCAGAAATTTAAAGGGCTGGACTGTAGTCTGTTGCTACATATTCATTTTAGCATATTTTAGCACTCTGAACAAAGTTCTGCAAATATTAATAAAAGAAATAAAATCTGTTTTACCTTAATATTGATTATATTGCATACAGTGGGAAGCATCAAATAATTACTTCCTTTCCATTGTCATATTTATTTACCACTGTCTTATAGACTACATTTTCTGCAGTAGATTTTCAGCATTTTTTTCTCCAAAAATGTTTTTCAATATTTTTATGCTTACCAATATTTTATGACATTTTTCTAATTTTTTTTCTCATTTTTTTCAGGATATTAGATAATAACAGAGTTTCTCAGATCTTCCCTGGAGCATTTACGGGTCTGAATTCTCTGTATTTCTTGTAAGTCTTTTTACATATACATAATTATTACTGAAGGTCAGACCAATTCATTATGCATATGTATAAGTATTATTACCTTTTAAAGTTCTGACAGATGAGAGAGAAAATTCTGCACGTTGATTTCATTAATTCATTAGCAGATGAAAGAAGTTATGGCATAATATGTTTTTAACTTTAAGAAATATTCAGTAGGCTACTTATTCCTTCCCATTCATCAGAGCTGTCATTAGGATTCATGTATTTTTCACTGCGCTGCACAATCAATTAATAAACTCTTTTAATGAATAGAGATAATATTTCTTTTTGTTCTCATTTAGGTACATGCTCAACAATTCCATTACTGAAATTCCAAATAGTTCCTTATGTTTAGAAATGCCTCGTCTTAACTGGTTGTAAGTAACAATTGTAATAAGCAGTATTCAATGATTTTTGGGGGATAACAATCCTTAAAGGGAACCTGTCAACATGAAAATGCAGTGTAAACCACCAGCAACATGTTATAGAGCAGGAGGAGCTGAGCAGACTGATATATATAGTTTTATGGGAAAAGATTCAGTAAAATTTGTATTTCAGTCATTTATATTCCTGCTCATTTTGGGCTTTGAAGTCAAGGAGGTGGTCCTATCAGTGACTGACAGGTATCTCTACACAGTCATAGAGGGATGGCTGTCAATCACTGATAGGACCGCTTCCTTGACTTGCATTGTTTGTATTTTTACAAATAAAAATATTTTAAGGTTTCTTTTTATTAACCATTTGCCATGCTTTGGCTTGTAGAGCTTTAATGTAATACAACTCTATGAAGACTGCGCAATCCTGTTCTGTGCTAAATCCCTTTGATGAGCTCTCTAAATGTTGTTTTTGCATTCCCTCTTTGGCTATTCTTAAAGCTAAACTAAGTATAACTCCTCTTTGATTTACATTTATTTTATTTGAAGTTTAAGATGTGAACTTGGATTAGCTGTAGGTGAGGTGAGGGAGGGGATGCAGTGAGCTCATGTGACAGATTTAGCATAGAATAGGATTGAGCAGTTTGAATTGTATTGTACTGCATATAAGCTCTGCAAGTCAAAGAATAGAAAAAGTTTTACAGAAATCAACTGCAACACGGGAACGCTGTATGACCCATAATGCTGTGCAGCTAGCCAATCAGCAGATAGCCTTCCCTGTGATGTCACAGGCCTCATTCAACACGGTCTCCGCCATTTCAGTGTGAGCTGAGTATAAGGAGAGACGTAACAAGCACTTATGCCCTAGGGACAGTGTAGAAAGAGCACAGGAAGACTGTATGGAAAGTGCAGGTTGAGTGTAATCGCAGGGTGGAAACGTGAATGTGAGATAGCAGGGTGGAATCATTCCCATGAAACAGCAGGGTTGCAGTGTGCCCATGAGACAGCAGGGTGGAAGCAGTGGGAGATCTGCAGCCAAGCGCAGGAGGGGTAGACCGTCTGCTACTCAGAAGACTACCTGTAAGGAATCCACTAATAGTGAACAAGTTCATAAAAGCATCGACAGGCAGGTATCATGCAGTTGTGGAGGGAAAGTAGCAAACTCAGCAGTGTGGGAATTTTTCAGCAAGTCACTGGGGGATGTTAGTGTGGTGATATGCAGGATAGGTGGACAGAAAGTGAGACGTGGCCAGGATACTAATGTTGGCACAATGGCCCTGCATCAACACAAGTGTTGAGCGAATTGAAGCACCTTAAGTGGAATTCCATCCGAAGTTTAGGATAAATTTGATTTGCCACAAATCCAAATTTCCTTGTGCTTTGTGGTAGTGAATCATTGTTTCCTAAAAGGGCAGATGCACATGTTATAAAGTGAAAGTAAGAAGCTTGGGAACGTGATTTGACCCATGATGCTGTGTAGGCAGCCAATCTACATTTAGCCATCCTCCTGTCAGCCTCATCCCGACGGACTCCGCCATTTCACTGTGAGCTGAGCATAGGGAGATATATAGTGAGTGCTCCTATGCCAGAGACAGTGTTGAAAACTGGTTTAAAAAAGAATATTGGAGAGAGTGAGCCCATGGACAGTGCATGGAGACTGTTTTGAGACTGTAGGAAGACAGTAGTGTATTGCCATGTGCAGCACATTCTACTGCACCCACATTCAGAGTTAATTTGTTACATATGTTAGCGAAACAGTTACATTGTGTCCATATTCCAGGATGGTGTAATATTTTACCCTACTTAACTGTGCAGTTTAGCCAAATTCATCATCGCTAATACAATCTTTTAGCAAAAAAATTATTGCACTTCATATGACAAATGGCAATGAGCAGGTTATCCACAATTGTCGTCGATGGGTAGACACATAGAAATCCCTTCAGTGTAGTATGCATGCAGTCACAGACATCAAAGGGCATGACAGTCCTGTTATTGCCGAACTTCACCTGTTCTTCAACTAAATTGGACAGGGACCGCCTGGAAACTAGCTGCCATATAAGATGATGACCAAACAGGGTTCAAATAACTACTTAGCACGGAAGCGTCATCCGTTATCAGAATGAACCACACAAATAGCTCTACAAAATTGACCCAAATTCTTTAGTGATGCGTTCTTTTAGCAAAAAAAAAAAAAATTGTGTTGTTATTGCAATTGTTTATGGTCAGAGCTATGACTGTATTACCAGACAAATCGCTCCACCAACTGGACCCAAATTCATCATTCCTCGCTAACACATTCCGCTGGCAAAAATTTTATAGTGTTTCACTCTGACAGCCACAACAAATTTGAAACAAATTCTACATCACTGTGCAATGAAATTTTAACTCATGTGGATCCCTCCATAAGGTCGGGGATCCCTTCATACTATGAACCTTATGGTATTTTTATTTCAAAATTTATTACAGTTAAAACCCGATGGGCTGAACATTGTGAATGGATCAAACATGGCCGTTGAATTATTGACATAAGGGACAGGACACTGAAAACTAGCTGCCATATAAGATGAACAAACAGAGGCTGTTGCTGGTTATTTGACCACCTAGGGTCAAATAACTGCTTAGTACGGAGGAGTCTTGTCGGTTTTCAGAATGAACCAGACAAATCGCTCTAACAACTCAAACCAAATTCATTGTAGCTAATATGTTCTTTTATCAAAAAAATGAGTCGGTATCGTTATTGCAATCTTTTACAGTCGGAACTACGACAGTATTACTAGACAAATCGTTCCACCAATTAGACCCAAATTCATCATTCCTAGCTAAAAAGTTCTGTTAGCGACAATTTTATTCTGCGTCACTCTGACAGCCATGACAGAAGCTCAGAAACTCTGCCAGATTTCAATAGCGCGATTCCTGTAAAACATTTTGTGTACCATGCAATGCACAGATGTTACTGTCATACAGTTAACAAATTCCTTACCAGTGAGTATTTACCTGCTAGGGCCATGCAGTTTGATTCCAAATAATGGCATGTTATACTGCTAAAATTACAGTTCCATACAGCAGCTTACCTATCAGTGGTATACAGTGCAGTGGCCAAGTGGATCACTGCTAAAAGGTAATTATATACAAAAAGTTCAATTCTGTGATTTATTGTAAAAGTGTGTTCCAAATAGTTGTGTGTGGACATAAAAGCAGTTAATACTGACAGCCTTAGTTAGGCTGCTTTGGAGATAGCTACTATGGTCTCCTCTGGTTTGTTAGAGAGTCTTAACTGAGCAGAGCTAGAGACAAGATGAGCATCTTTGAGCTCCTGCCAAGTAGACCCAAAGAGAAGCTTCATCCAAGGAACACCATTCCTCAGACTGAAAAAGAATAACTTAACTGACAGACTACCCCCTAAGGAGGGAGAACATAAATCCATAGAAGGTTTAGATCTATCAAGGCCACTTGTTAGTACGGTACTGTTAGTTTATGACAACTATTGGGAGAAGCATATTCTGTAACATACTGCAGAACTGTGCTTTTGCTGCTGTATGAACTACTACTACCATTATCTATTCAGTAAAGAGAGACTTTATTCCAAACAAACCTGGTCATTGACTCCATTCTTTCGTTGACCCTGCACCTTCCTTCCTGCCTTGCACTCTGACAACTGCACCAAACTACCACCAAAAGGTAGAACCCAAAATACCCAGAGTGTGCCCCAAGGGAAGGGCCAGAGTGAGGAGAGCCAGTGTGAACCACTGCTACTCCTTTCTGTGCCACCATTACCACTCCCATCCTCCTCACAGGTGTCCCACCTGCAGACCACTGACAACATATTCTTCCAAAATAATATACTCTGTGATATCTAGATAACTCTGACATTTACTGCCTAAATAGTGACCAAAGCACTGTATTTCCTGAATGATGGTGCCTGAACATCACTGATGGTGTGATGTTGGTAAAGTATTTAGCTTTTCTTGTGCTTTATGTTTAGTGTAGTGAAGGACTAATATTTCTGGTTAGTCTATGGATTACCTTAATTAGTGGTTTATGGCAGTGAGGAGGATAATCAGGTGGGCTAGTGATTAATTTTCCTGGAAGTCTAGGGGTTGATTTACCCAATGGTCTAGAGTAGTTGAAGAGATTAAAAAGCTGATATCCACTGAGTTACTAGCTTGTCCATTTCCCAGTGTGTCAACTTCCTCCTAACGTACTATAGTGATCACAAAGGAAATATGATTGTCACGCGAGGTCGGCGTCGTGCTCCCTCTGCACGACATCGCCAGACCTCTCCGCCCCCCTAGAGACGAGCAATAGGGAATTGAAGTGCTGGTCTTGTCAGCCAGCACTTCATGAGTTAATTCTCTGTTTGGGTTTAGCCATGTGGTGCTGATCACACCACATGGCTACTTTGCATATTGTTTGGACAGCTTGCTCCGCCTCAGGTCATGTGATGCTGGCCACATCACATGATCCTGGGTGGGCTATTTAAAGATGGCAACTGCCTCACTCAGATGCCTGTGATTAGTTTATACTTTTGATCAGTGCTTGTGCGACCTTGTGTTTTGGATTTGCTATTTGGACTCTGACTTTGGACTTGGACTTGGACCTCTCTTCTCTTGACCCCTGGTATTTACGCTATCTCCTGTGTTTGACCCGGCTTGCTGACTACTCTATCATTGTGTTTGTTCCGTCTGTGTTTTGTCTCTCCCTGTGTTCCCTTTCCCTCCCTCTGCACTTACCCAGTATAGGGAACGTCTTCGTGGTTGTCCGCGGCCGCCTAGGGCCGTTTGAGGCAAGTAGGTAGGGAAAGAAGGGGGGTTTCAAGTACAGGGCACACCTTCCCTTGTCTCCCCCGTGACAGAATCACAGGCCATATCATATGGAGCAATTGCGGGTGCTCACGGACCAGGTTCAGGGTATGGCGCAGATGATCCAGGACCTGGCCGAGAGGCTCCTACATCAGGAGCAGCTACAACCTGCACTAGTAGCGGCTCCCTCCACATCTAACCCCATTGTGGAACCTCATGTTAAATTGCCGGATCGGTTTTTGGGGAACCGGAAAACTTTCCGTTCCTTTAAGGAGAGCGTAAAATTGTATTTTCGCTTACGTCCTCACTCCTCGGGTGCCGAGCAGCAGCGGGTAGGAATAATTATTTCCTTGCTGCAAGGTGATCCGCAGGAATGGGCCTTTTCTTTACCGCCTGACTCCCCAAGCTTGCAGTCTGTGGAAGCATTTTTTCAGGCCTTAGGCCTATTATATGAGGAGCCTGACTTGACTTCTGTAGCTGAGACTCAGCTCAGAGACATTCGGCAGGGTAACCGTCCAGTAGAGGATTACTGTGCTGAGTTTAGAAAGTGGTGTGTTTCCTCTGGATGGAATGACCCTGCTTTGAGAAGCCAGTTTAGGGTGGGGCTGTCTGACCATCTTAAGGACTTACTTGTCAGTTACCCTACTCCTGACACCCTAGAGGCGGCCATGACACTAGCCATTAAACTGGATCGTCGAGTGAGGGAGAGACGGAGGGAACGTTCAGATATTCCTCAGGGTGTCGTCCTGCCTGAATCCCCTCTTCTGAGTCCACCTTCTACCAGGGTCCCGGAGGAGTCCATACAGTGGGGAGGAACTTTGAGAGATCAGAGACGCTTGAATGGAACCTGTTTCTACTGCGGTGAGACGAACCACTGGCTCCAGCAATGCCCGAAACTTCTGCCCTCTAGAGAGCTTTCTGCCGGAAGTAAGGTAACCCCAGCGGTGGTAAGGAGGAAAGTATTATTACCTATCTCCATTGCGTACAACCAACTCAGGGGGTCCGGTAAGGCTTTTGTTGATTCTGGTTCTGCCATTAATTTTATTGATTTTGATTTTATACAATCTGTGGGGATTCCGCTAGTTCCTTTAAGGAAGGTGATTGAAATTATCGCACTGGATTCCACTCCATTGAATAATGGGAGAGTGGAGTTTTGTACTCCTGAGGTTGTATTAACTGTAGGAATTACCCATACCGAGACTTGTTCCTTCCTTGTATTAAAGGATTTACCTGCCGACCTTGTTTTAGGTCTGCCATGGTTACAGGACCACAACCCTGTGATCAACTGGTCGGTAGGTGAATTGGAAAAATGGGGAATGAATTGTGACAAATGTTGTAAATCAGTATTGCTGTTTGGAGGTACCACTGAGTCTCTTTCCTTGCCCAAGTATATCGGCGATTTTTCGGACGTTTTTTCCATGTCCGAGACTGAGTTCCTCCCTCCTCACCGGCAATATGATTGCGCCATCGACCTTATTGAGGGATCCAAATATCCCAAAGGTCGCATTTATAATCTCTCTACTCCTGAACGTCAGTCCATGAGGGATTATCTCAAGGAGAGTCTGGCCAAGGGTCACATCCGGCCTTCAGTTTCTCCCATGGGGGCAGGTTTTTTCTTTGTTGGTAAAAAGGATGGAGGATTGAGGCCCTGTATCGATTACAGGGAGCTCAATAAAATCACTGTTAAAAACAGATACCCGTTGCCCCTTATTCCTGACTTGCTGAATCAGGTCCAGGGGGCCTGTTGGTTCACCAAGCTGGATTTGAAGGGGGCATACAACCTAATCAGGATTCGTGAGGGGGACGAATGGAAAACTGCTTTTAATACCCCGGAAGGTCATTATGAGTACTTGGTAATGCCTTTTGGGTTAAGTAACGCTCCGGCAATTTTCCAAAACTTTGTCAATGACATTTTTAGACCATTTATTGGGAAATTTGTAATTGTCTATATTGATGACATCCTGATTTTTTCTGCAGACTGGGAAAGTCACGTATCTCACACCAGGCAAGTGCTGGAGGTGTTGCGTGAAAACAAGTTGTTCGTTAAAGGGGAGAAGTGTACCTTTGGTGTTCAGGAAGTGGCCTTTTTGGGATACATTCTCACCCCTTTTTCTTTCAAAATGGACCCAGTTAAAGTACAGGCCATTGTGGATTGGGTGCGACCTTCCTCTTTGAAGGCGCTCCAGCGATTTCTGGGGTTTGCTAATTTTTATCGTAAATTTGTCAAAAATTTTTCTGTGGTAGCCAAACCCATTACGGATTTGACTCGCAAGGGGGCTGATCTGGTCAATTGGCCCCCTGCAGCTATTGAGGCCTTTGAAAGGTTAAAGCAGTGTTTTATGAATGCTCCTGTGTTGGTCCAGCCTGATCAAAGTAAGCCTTTTGTAGTTGAGGTGGATGCGTCTGAGGATGGTGTGGGGGCTGTACTGTCCCAGGGGTCTTCCACCTTAACTAATCTTATGCCATGCGCCTTCTTCTCCCGCAAGTTCTCTCCTGCCGAGAGGAATTATGACATTGGTAATAGGGAGTTACTTGCAATCAAGTGGGCATTTGAGGAATGGCGTCATTTTTTAGAAGGGGCAGTTCACCGCATTACGGTCCTCACGGATCATAAGAATTTAATGTTTTTAGAATCGGCTAAGCGATTGAATCCTAGACAGGCGAGGTGGGCTTTATTCTTTACTCGTTTTGATTTTTGTGTTACCTTCAGACCCGGGAGCAAGAACGTTAAGGCCGATGCCTTATCCCGAAGTTTCAAAGCGTATCAGCCTCCTGACGTCCCTCCTGAGCCCATCCTGCCAGCTGATATCATCGTGGCCGCTACCTCATCTGACCTCGCTTCTGAAATCTCGGCAGGACAACATCTTGCTCCCATTGGTACCCCCAATGACAAATTGTTTGTGCCGGCTCATTTGCGATTGCAACTGCTGGGTGAGTGCCATAATTCTGTTTTGTGTGGACATCCTGGCATCAATGCCACCAAGGAGTTGGTCTCTAGGCAGTATTGGTGGCCGTCAATCTCCAGAGATGTTCAGGCTTTTGTAACTGCGTGTAACACTTGTGCCAGGTCCAAGAATACCAAGACACGACCTATGGGTGAGTTACATCCTTTACCCATACCTAGTAGACCTTGGTCACATCTGTCCATGGACTTTATCACGGACTTGCCGTGCTCTGAGGGTAAAACCGTGATATTTGTGGTGGTTGACAGATTCAGCAAAATGTGTCATTTTATTCCTTTGTGTAAATTACCCTCTGCAAAGGTCTTGGCGTCCGTGTTCATGGATAATATTGTCAAACTGCATGGTGTTCCTGAGAATATCGTTTCTGATAGGGGAGTACAGTTTGTGTCTAGGTTCTGGAGGGCGTTCTGTAATAAGATTGGTATCTCTTTGTCCTTTTCATCAGCCTTTCATCCGGAGACCAATGGTCAGACTGAACGTCTTAACCAATCCGTTGAGCAATATCTCAGATGTTATGTTTCTGATAACCAACATGTGTGGGCCAGATTCCTGTCTCTGGCTGAATTTGCAATTAATAATCGTGTTAATTCATCCTCTGGGATGTCGCCGTTTTTCTGCAATATGGGTTTTCATCCACGCTTTGGCTCCTGTTCCCCATCTGCGTCGGTTGTCCCAGAGGTCAATGATTTTTCTCAAGAACTGTGCACAGTTTGGGCACAGGTTCAGTCGAACCTGGAAAAGGCCCAAGGAGTTCAAAAAGCTAAGGCTGATAGAAAACGTTCTAAGGGTGTGAATTTTAAGGTTGGGGATAAGGTATGGTTATCGACTAAAAATCTCAACATGAGGGTACCATCCTACAAGTTTGCACCTCGCTTCATTGGTCCTTACAGGATCACCAAGGTGATCAATCCGGTTTCTTTTAGGTTATGTTTACCCGACTCCCTTCGTGTTCATAATGTTTTTCATGTGTCTTTGCTCAAACGTTATGTTGCTCCCGTTGGTCCTGAGGAACAGTCTCCTCCTCCGGTTGAGGTAGCAGGACAAATGGAGCATGAGATTGCCAGAATTGTGGATGTGAGAAGGGTCCGGAATTCCTTCCAGTACCTCGTACATTGGAAGGGGTTCGGTCCTGAGGACAGGTCTTGGGTACCGTTGACCAGGATGCATGCAGACTCGCTCATCCAAAAGTTCCATCTGCAGCATCCCGATAAGCCTGCTCCCGCTGGTAAGGGTCCGGTGGCCCCTCGTGAAGGGGGGGGTACTGTCACGCGAGGTCGGCGTCGTGCTCCCTCTGCACGACATCGCCAGACCTCTCCGCCCCCCTAGAGACGAGCAATAGGGAATTGAAGTGCTGGTCTTGTCAGCCAGCACTTCATGAGTTAATTCTCTGTTTGGGTTTAGCCATGTGGTGCTGATCACACCACATGGCTACTTTGCATATTGTTTGGACAGCTTGCTCCGCCTCAGGTCATGTGATGCTGGCCACATCACATGATCCTGGGTGGGCTATTTAAAGATGGCAACTGCCTCACTCAGATGCCTGTGATTAGTTTATACTTTTGATCAGTGCTTGTGCGACCTTGTGTTTTGGATTTGCTATTTGGACTCTGACTTTGGACTTGGACTTGGACCTCTCTTCTCTTGACCCCTGGTATTTACGCTATCTCCTGTGTTTGACCCGGCTTGCTGACTACTCTATCATTGTGTTTGTTCCGTCTGTGTTTTGTCTCTCCCTGTGTTCCCTTTCCCTCCCTCTGCACTTACCCAGTATAGGGAACGTCTTCGTGGTTGTCCGCGGCCGCCTAGGGCCGTTTGAGGCAAGTAGGTAGGGAAAGAAGGGGGGTTTCAAGTACAGGGCACACCTTCCCTTGTCTCCCCCGTGACAATGATATCATTATTGTGCATGAGCAACACAATTCACAAAACATGAATATAAGACAAACTCACTCATTCATGTACAGATTGCTTTCATCTACACACTACCACCATAGTAGTTATGGTCTATTGTACCTATAAATTCTACATAATGACAGCATATTGGACTTTTATTGGGTCTATAATACCCTATTATGTTAAATCTTAGTTTTCTTGTTTGTAGGGACCTGGAAGGAAATCAAATGCATACCATCCGTGACTCTGTCTTTCAAGAGTGTATAACTGTTCTGTGAGTATAACAATGGGCAATAGGTGCTATTTCCCTGTGGTTCACTTGTATATTTGCTGACAATCAATTCTACTATAAAGTCAGAAATTATCACTAAACTGGTATGACTTGACAAACCCTGATTTTTAAGAAGTATTGAGTATTATTTTCCTCTGGATATAAAGTGGATATACACAGTTTTTTTTCTGCCTCTGAATGTAAACAAGAATGTTTTTATTCACTGATAGCAAGCAGGAAAGTAACTAAAAACAAAAAGTGTATTCAAAAATTATAAGTAATATATATAAGTTCAGCCTTTTAAAATGTAATGTACCAACCAATGGAATTGACTTAGGGCTACTCCTAAGGACGTTATCCTGGTGGTGCCCTGGTTTTTACCCTTTAACCTCAATACAGGGATCTGGACTTTGCTGCAGGGAACACCAGACTGCTACATCTTGGAGTAGTTTCCAAGTGGTTGGCTGTTAACCCAAGGGGATCAAGAGATACTGGTGCATATCACTGAAGAGACAGGCAAAATTCATAGTAAGAGGCTGAGCTCAGGACAGGCAGAATACGTGTGAATCCATTAAACAGTCTGAAAGGCAGGGCAAGCAGCCCAGGGTAAGTATTCAGGAACAAGCAGAAGTAGGTACACGGGCAGACAATCACCACACAGAAAACCTTTTTGAAAGACCTAGGAACAGAAACCTATTGCTTAGGCTCCCTCCTACAGGGAAAGGTTTCTTAATGGGGTTGTCTCACTTCAGCAAATGGCATGTATTATGTAGACAAAGTTAATACAATGCACTTACTAATGTATTGTGATTTTCCACATTGCCTCTTTTGTTGGCTTGATTACTTTTTTCATTGTATTATGCATTGCTTGTTTCCAGGGGTTATGGCCACCGTTGTAGAGCAGATATGAGGTGGCCAGGTTGGGAGCTACAGCATATGTATGCCCTGTTACCTTGTACAGAGGTTAAAGGGTGAAGACCAAGATGTCAACTTACTGTAGATAATGCCCTTAGCAGTAACCTCAAGTTAAATCTGTTCAAGAGACACAGATGATCCACTTCATTATAATTAGCTGGTTAGTCTTATGTAAGGGTTAAAATAGTTACTGCTTATAGTTTATTGTTTTTATGATAGCTAGGAAAGATTAGAAATAAATAATTGTGTAGATTTTAGGGACGTTGAACAGGGAAAGCTTTGAGGGAAAAAGGAGCTGGGCATACTGCTTAATATAGCTGCTGGTGAACCTCATTTTAGCAGTTTTTTCTTATAAAACCAAACACCTATTTTTTCATTTTCGCAAAAAGACAGGTTTTTTTTCCTTAAAAAATACCTCAAGTTTCTACATAGGTGTATTGCCAGCACAGCACCCCTATAACATTCTGCTGCTAAGCAATTGCATTTTTTCTAGTGCATTATATCCATGTAATTAAACATGTTGCATTACAGCAATAACACATTTTTTAGACCAGGGAAGTTAAACACAGTGAGACAGCCTATATTTTTCAAAATCTCAAGTTTCTTCATAGGCTTATTGCTAGTTTGTTTCCAGCACAGCACCCTGATTGTATTTTGCTGCTGAACAATTGTGCATTTTTTTTCTGTGCATTATGTCAGTCTGTATTATGAAATGCACGGCAATAGCATTCTGCTTCTAAGCAATTGCATTTTTTTAGTTCATTATATCCATGTTATTAACCCTTACAACCCTGGATGTTTTTCATTTCTGCGTTTACATTTTTCACATCCAGATGACATCTGTTTGACCGAAGTATCTGAAGGGTTAAAAGTCCATGGTTGACATTACCGCCGGTTGTGGACAGTTGCTGTAGGTGTCTTCTGTATAAAACAGCAGAGACCCAGCTGCTAAGGTGCCCACCATGCTCGCAAGCAGCCGTCATCTTTAAAGTTCTGGCCAGCGCTGGTCAAGAAGGGGTTAAACATGTTGCATTATAGCAAAAGCGTTTTATAGCAATAACGCCATCTTATACCAGTGAAGTTAAACACAGTGAGACAACGTATTTTTTCAAAACTTCAAGGGGGTCATTTACTATTCTGAAATATGCCTAAATTACAATGGTTAGTCTAAAACACCAGTCTTAATAAATGTTCCCCCAAGTTTCTACATAGACTTATTGCTAGCTTGTTGCCAACAATAGCATTCTGCTTCTGAGCAATTGCACATATTTTTTTTCTGTGCATTATATCAGTTTGTGTTATGAAATGTTTTATCACAAAAGCATTTTACAGCATTAACGTCACTTTTGTGGAGTACGGATGTAGTAGAGTTAACACACATGCTTTCTGAGACATGTTATCTAAACTAAAACCGTTAAGCAAACAACTTCAATTGCTTTTCAATGGCTTTTGTTTCAAGATAATGCGATGAGTTAAGAAATTTGAGTTGAGTTTGTGTGTTAACCCTGCTACATCTGTATATCTGGCACAGATTCTGTCACACACCATGTTGCGGCAGAATCTGCAACTTCTTCCCAGTCACGCCAGGCCTGAAAAAGGGGGCATGGCCGTGGAATGGGCCTGGTCGGCAGGCTTAGGTGTAGAAAATTGTCTAAATGTAAGACAGCAAGGAAGCTACATCCTAGCGATATGCCCCACTGTCTCAGATGGGAATACCCCTTTAAATTACAGAAAATATACTTGCAATTTTGCTATTATCGTTTAATAATCAGTAATCATTTACATGAAACTGTTGACTTTTCATTTATGGTAATCATAATAAAATGTCTGGAAAACAGAAAAGTGTAAAACATAAGACCCATGCCTTGTCCTCCCATAGTCAGAAAGTGGGTAGTAGCAGCACCAACCATCCAGCTAGTAGTAGTAGTAGTAGTAGTAGTAGTAGTAGTAGTACTAGTAGTACTAGTAGTAGTAGGCCACAGTTCTCTCTGGCTTCCACCAGAATGAGATTGTGGACTAGATGACTCACTCCTCCAGTCACAGCAGACTAATGTGATAACATAGTATGATAAAATTAGCAGGAAAGTTGAGGACTGTGATGATGATTGTGTGTTCTGTGCAGGATCTGCAGAATTAAAATAAGCCATGGGCATTCTAACACAAAATATGCACCATAGCTCTATTTCAGCACATGCACCGGCATCACCTGATCTAATGGGAAAACAGAAGTGGCTGCCAGCTAGCGCAAAAAGTGACCTCTTCTATGGACATCCTCCCATTCTCCAACAGCAGCATGGCAGAGCATCGCTCCCACTTCCCCTCCCTCCTATCATATGTGTAAAGTGAAGCATTGCCATGCCGTGCTAGAACTGATCAGCCTGGGAGAGAGTACAAACATAGCCTATCAGTTGCTAAAGTGCAACAAACAACTCACTAGCTGTCTCTATGCCAACTCCAACTTGGTAAGGTGGTCAGTGACAATGGCCAGAATATCATGATCACGCTGCATTTGGGGGAAATAACACGTTCCCAGTATGGCACGTGATAAACTTAGTCATGCATCGCTTTTTTAAAAAGTACACTGGCTAGCAGAAGGTTCTTGCAATGTCCAGTGTCCTCGCATTTCAGCTATTCTTATGTGGCAAGAAATGCCCTGCTGGAATTGCAGCGACAGAATCGTTTGCCATTACACTGCTTAATCCTCGATGTTCCAACTCACCGTAATTCAACTTTACAGGTGCTAGAGCTTCTGTATGAGCAGCTTAAAGCCTTAAATGATTTTGCACCAGACCAGTTTTGAGGTCAGGCTGTGACAGCTCTGCAAGGTACTGAAACATAAGTTACAAAAATGGATAGAGAGGCTCACAGTGGCCAAAATGGAAATTCAGGTGCAATATCCACTGGGTCATCCACACCAGAGAAATTTGTTAAATCAGAAGAAAATAGGAGGATATGCACACTTTTCCCTGGAAAAATGTAGTAAAATCTTTAATTCAATAAAAATAACTAAAAAATATATGTCTATACATAAATATATCAATAACAATGCATCTTTCCCACTTTTAAAAAACCCACAAAGAAAGTCCTCTCCACTGGAAGTGGATATTCAATCCTCAGAAACAAATGTGATGGTTTGTTTGTCCCTTCAAATATGGCTCCTCAGGTTAGTGCGGCATGAGACATACACTGTTAGTAATCTCCTATAGTATTACTTGGACAACAACTCTGTAGATATTGTATTTTGTGCCCACTGGGCTCTTACCGCACCGGGAGGGGACCGGACGGTCAATAATAAATCGTTGTGTGTCCTCCTGGGTTTGGTAATAGCGGTATAAAGTTGTTCCAAGCCTGTGGGTATAATAAAAGGATTTCCTTCCACGGCGTGTAGTCCCGCTCTCTTCCGTAACTCCCAGTCACGTGGGCTCAGTGTCTCGCGATGTCTCGATCACGTGGTCGGACACTTGTCTACGATGTTCAAATTTTCAAACTTGTATTGGTTCGCAGAATAATTGCAGAGTATCCCCGTTATTGCAGTGGGTATTGTATATTGGTCCGGACCATATACCCGACAATAGTGTACCAGACGCGTTTCGGAGAACGCTCTCCTTCATCAGTGGTAGTGTTTGTGGGGTCTGCCTTCTGCCTTTTTATAATAGGTTCCAGGTATCTATAAAGTCCGGACAGGATTCCGGACTTAACAGAGTCCCATTGTATTCCACAAATGAGTCATCTTATAATATGAACAGAGCTATATATTTTACATGCGATTTCTTATATAAATACATTGAGTATCTTATTTCGGCATCTGCATAATTCCAATAACAGATTTTAGGGTATGATAATACATATATATATATAAAATAAAATAAAATAAAATAAAATAAAAAGTAAAGGTGAAAATAAAATTAAAAGATGTTGCACATATAAATGTGTTTGAAAGATATATTTTGTGATATATAAACAATATGTTCATTGGGATCCAAGAATATTTCTACTTCATATTGGGGTAGTGTGGATGCGGGGAGGGAGATTTGAGAGAGCCTGGGACCAAGGGGAGATCGCGGTGCTGGAAACAAGTACAGCCAAACCACGATGTCCCGTCGGCACCAGGCTGCTCTCATAAATATCCGTACATCTCCATCTCAGCATTCAATCCCATTGGTGATATAGTATTGAAGTCGAATATTCTTTTAGATTCAGCACGCGATAATTGGGCAATATGGTTACCCCCTCTCCAATGTGGTGTAATCATTTCTATTGCTGCAAAGGTAAGTTCCCTAGGGTTCTTGTCATGGAAATCCTTAAAATGTCTAGAGACTGTGTGTTTCTCAGAACCATTTCTAATATTGGAGATATGTTCCGAGATTCTTTTCTTTAAAGCTCTCTTGGTTCTGCCCACATATTGTTTTTTACACGTGCACTCCAAAAGGTAGATGACATTTTTTGAGCTGCACGGGTACTGAAACATTTCGAAAAGGTCACAACATTTGTCAGTAAAAATAACTGTGGTATAAACAATGTCATCCCACTGATATTTATCTTAGAACAAACGCCCACTCTGATTCAACAAGGCACAACGGCAGTAGAAGAACAGCTTATCTTGCTGGCTGCCCAGTAGCTATTGGAAAAAGTCCTAGGGAGGAGGAGGATTAGGATAAAGAGCTGCCACTGGAAGAGGAGAAAGAATTTGTGGTGAAAAAGCAGGTGGATGGTGATGACACCAGCCACAATAACCAATAATCTTAGTGACAGGCAAACCCGTAAAGAATTATGTTTTCCGGCATGCTGGCCACAATGGCAAGCTGTATGACTACTTGCTTATATAATGACAAGCGTATCATTCACATGAAGCAGTATGATGATTATTGGATAGCCATGCATTTAGACCATTACTATCAAAGCAAAATGGGGGAATGTTTTCCTCTTGCCAAAAGGGTTAAAGGATTAGTTACTTAATTACCAGAAAATACTGTGTACACAGATTGCCACAGCTTTTGGTAAACAGACAACTGCCTCTCACGTGTCTGAGGATCCTCTCTGCCTCCAGTAATCACCAACCTCCCAACATCCTCACAACCACAAGCAGCAGAAACCACAGCAGCCAGGTCTTTATTATCAATATGATGGAGCAATTCATTCATGTGCCACAGAAGGCTGAGGCAAATCGGCAAACAGAGACTTACCACCTTAACACTCAGGTTAAGTCCTACCTTGACTCTGGACTCCCTGGTGCATACTGTGTTCCCTAAACCCATGGGGTTCTGGGCAGGGAAACCCGAACAGTGGCCCATTATGTTCTCTTGCTCAGCCTCCAGTGTCATCTCAGAGAGGGTTTTCAGCATGGCAGGGTGGATTGTGACACCCAAACGTATCAAGTTATCGTCCGCCAGTGTACAAAAGATTACTTTTGTCAAAATTAAGGAGGCATGGAGGATCTGTGAGAATTTGCACACTCCTCTGGCTGAGACCGATGGATAGAGCTGCCCTTGCTGACAGTACCCCATTATGCCACTGTCTTCCTGACTACCATCATGTTCCGTACCATATAGCTGATGCTGCCATCATGCCACTGCTACTGTCTGCTTGCCTATCATCATGTTCCGTACCGTATGGCTGCTGCCACTGCCACTTCCATTAACCGTACTGCCACTACCATTATGCCTACACAGTCGCCACTACTTCTACTACCACAATTTAAAGGGGTTATCCCATGAATAATGTAAAAAATGAAAATCAGACATCATATAGTACATGACATTACCTTTCTAATAAACCTAGAACCAGCCCTGTACCTCACATGGATCCAGAGATCTCCCCATTCATTGCTCTGCTAGATTTATATCAAGCTGACAGCTCGGGGGAGTGTCTTTACTGCTGCAGCTCAGGAGGCGTGTCTCAGTTCTCCCTATCACAGCTCAGGAGGCAGCTGAAGGATGAAACTGAGCATGTGCGGCCTTCTCAGTGAGCAGGTCAAAGAAATAAGAAATTAAGTTGCACTGTACTGATACATTTTACTGATAAAAACTGTAGAATATTTTCCGTGGGACAATCCCTTTAAAAAAAAATTGATGGCTCATCACGTGGGGCCCTTACATGTCGATAGCAGGGGTTGGCTGGCCTGATCAGGTGACCCTGGAATATACTAGTGACTGCCCGCGGTGCTCGGCTCAGATGCTGTCTGGATGTCGTTAGGGATAGAGCTGCTGCGTTTCAGGGAGAGTGTTAGGGCCTGCATTTAGTTCTTTGTTAGGCAGGAGTGATCTCACAAGAACCCAACAGCCCTTCTAAGGGCTACAAGACATTTTTTTTGGTCTCCTGGCTGGGTTGGCTGGCTGGCACTAGTAGTGCAGCTATCGCCATATATAACCCTTTTTTTTTATTGTTATATCTCAGTGATACAAATCCATTTCACACAGCTGTGTGGAACCATTCTGTGTGTCACAGTTCAGCTGTCCACTCAACACAATCCGTATTTTCTGTCCAGGTGACACATTCTGTACGTCACTTAATTAAAAAAGGTCTTTTGCGCTCACTGATACAGCTAGATTAGAAAAATCTCTGTGCGACATTTGTCTGGGTTGCAGTCAAAATAGCCACCGTCAGCAGGGGCTGAGTTTGCTGTCTGATAGTTTCTGCACGTCACGTTCCAAAAACACATAATATAAAAAATATATATATATAAAAAATAGTTTTTTGTTGTTTTATCTCAGTGATACAAATCCATTTCACACAGCTGTGTGGAACCATTCTGTGTGTCACAGTTCAGCTGTCCACTCAACACAATCCGTATTTTCTGTCCAGGTGACACATTCTGTACGTCACTTAATTAAAAAAAGGTCTTTTGCGCTCACTGATAAAGCTAGATTAGAAAAATCTCTGTGCGACATTTGTCTGGGTTGCAGTCAAAATAGCCACCGTCAGCAGGGGCTGAGTTTGCTGTCTGATAGTTTCTGCACGTCACGTTACAAAAAACAAAATATAAAAAAAAAATATATTAAAAAAAATATATATATAAAAAAATAGTTTTTTTGTTGTTTTATCTCAGTGATACAAATCCATTTCACACAGCTGTGCGGAACCATTTTGTGTGTCACAGTTCAGCTGTCCACTCAACACAATCCGTATTTTCTGTCCAGGTGACACATTCTGTACGTCACTTAATTAAAAAAAGTCTTTTGCTCTCACTGATACAGCTAGATTAGAAAAATCTCTGTGCGACATTTGTCTGGGTTGCAGTGAAAATAGCCACTGCCAGCAGGGGCTGAGTTTGCTGTCTGATAGTTTCTGCACGTCACATTCCAAAAAAACAAAATATAAAAAAAAAATATATAAAAAATAGTTTTTTTGTTGTTTTATCTCAGTGATACAAATCCATTTCACACAGCTGTGTGGAACCATTCTGTGTGTCACAGTTCAGCTGTCCACTCAACACAATCCGTATTTTCTGTCCAGGTGACACATTCTGTACGTCACTTAATTAAAAAAGGTCTTTTGCGCTCACTAATACAGCTAGATTAGAAAAATCTCTGTGCGACATTTGTCTGGGTTGCAGTCAAAATAGCCACCGTCGTCAGGGGCTGAGTTTGCTGTCTGATAGTTTCTGCACGTCACGTTCCAAAAAAACAAAATATAAAAAATAAAAAAAAAATATATATATATATATAAATAGTTTTTTTGTTGTTTTATGTCAGTGATACAAATCCATTTCACACAGCTGTGTGGAACCATTTTGTGTGTCACAGTTCAGCTGTCCACTCAACACAATCCGTATTTTCTGTCCAGGTGACACATTCTATACGTCACTTAATTAATAAAGGTCTTTTGCTGTCACTGATACAGCTAGATTACAAAAATCTCTGTGCGACATTTGTCTGGGTTGCAACTAAGCATACCAAGTCTGCCTAATCTAATAGTTTCCGTGTAATTGCTCCATACTGCACGGTACGTAATAACATACGTAATTTTGATCTAACTTATCCACCTATATATTTACTTGTTCAGATTGAACAAGTTTGTGGGTTTTAGTACAGCAGGCCCATTTATTTTACTTTTTTTATATAATACACTTATATACAGAAAATGTTGAACCCCAGGGCTAAGGGTCGAGGACGAGGGCGTGGGCATTCAATTACTGCAGGGGGCAGAGGCCGTGGTCCTGGGCAGGGTGAGACAGTACCTGCTGATGAGGGAGCAGGGGAACGCCGCAGAGCTACACTCCCTAGCTTCATGTCTCAACTTACAGGGACACGTGATAGAGGACTGTTGAAACCACAACAGTGCGAACAGCTGATGTCGTGGATTGCGGACAATGCTTCAAGTAATTTGTCCACCAGTCAGTCTTCCACGCAGTCCACCCACGTTACCCAAGGGAGCACTCCTCTGGCTCCTCAACCTCCTTCCCCCCAGTCTGCCCCCTCCCAGGAAAATTTGGAATGCGGTCCGGCATACTCTTAGGAACTGTTTCCTGGACCCTTCCCAGAGTCACAAACCACTTCTCAGGTTGCTGCTGACCTCGCTCCCGATGCCCAAGTTTTCCAACTGTCGCAGTCTGTGGGTGATGATGATGATGACACTGTTGACTTAGTGGAAGAAGTTTGTAAAGAGGTGTCGGATGATGAGGAGACACGGTTGTCAGACAGTGGTGAAGTTGTTGTCAGGGCAGGAAGTCCGAGGGGGGAGCAGACTGAGGAATCAGAGGATGACGAGGTGACTGACTCAAGCTGAATTGATAAGCCGAGTGAAGACAGTGCTTCTGAGGCGGAGGCGAGTGCTGCACCAGAACAGGTTGGAAGAGGCAGTGGTGTGGCCAGAGGGAGAAGCAGGGCCAGAGCTGGTGCATCAGCAGCAACTGTTTCACGTAGTGAAGCTCCCGTGGCGAGGCCTAGATGTTCGCAAGTATGGAGGTTCTTTAAAGAAAGTGAGGATGACCGACGGACTGTGGTGTGCAACCTGTGCCACACCAGGATCAGCAGGGTTGCCACCACTACTAGCCTAACCACCACCAGCATGCGCAGGCATATGAGTGCTAAACACCCCACTCAATGGAACCAAGGCCGTTCACCTCCTGCGGGTCACACCACTGCTCCTTCCCCTGTGTCACTCGCTGCCTCTGCTAGTCAACCCCCTGCCCAGGACCCGGCACGAGCGCCTCTCGCCAGAAAACCACACCTTCGCCTCCACGATCCTCCACAGTGTCCACCAATGTGTCTCAGCGCAGCGTTCAGCTGTCTTTACAGCAGACGCTGGAGCGCAAGAGGAAATACAGTTCCACCCACCCACATGCCCAAGCCCTCAACTTCCACATCTCCAAATTCCTAAGCCTGGAGATGCTGTCCTATAGGCTGGTAGAGACCGAGGCCTTTCGCAATCTCATGGCGGTGGCTGCCCCTCGGTATTAAGTCCCCAGCCGCCACTATTTTTCCCGATGTGCAGTCCCATCCCTACACGAGCACGTGTCACAGAACATCATCCGTGCCCTGACCAACGCTGTTTCTGAGAAGGTCCACCTAACCACGGACACGTGGACAAGTGCTGCCGGGCAGGGACACTATATCTCACTGACGGCACATTGGGTTAAATTGGTGGAGGCTTGGACCGAGACTGACCCTGGGGCCGCTCATGTACTGCCCACACCGAGGATTGCGGGGCCTACCTTGGTCACGGTCTCTCAGACGTACTATGCCTCCTCCTCCTCTGACCCCTCCTCCTCCTCCACCGAATTACCATCCGTGGGCACGGCGCCTTCAGTCGGTAGCTCTAGGTGACAAAAGGCTGAGCTTAGGTGACAAAAGGCACGCCGTCCAAGAGCTGTTACAGGGCATCACGGCGCAGACCGATGTGTGGCTGGCACCGCTGAACCTCAAGCCAGGCATGGTTGTGTGTGATAACGGGCGTAACCTGGTGGCGGCTCTGCAACTCGGCAGACTGACACATGTGCCATGCCTGGCCCACGTGTTCAATCTAATAGTTCAGCGGTTCCTCAAGTCATACCCCAATCTGTCTGATTTGCTCACCAAGGTGCGCCGCATCTGTGCGCATCTCCGCAAGTCGACCACAGATGCTGCCACTCTCAGGGCAGCGCAGCGCCGCCTACAACTGCCCGCTCACCGACTGTTGTGCGACGTGCCCACGAGATGGAATTCGACATTAAACATGTTATCCAGAGTTTACCAGCAGCGCAGAGCGATTGTAGACTGCCAGATGTCAACTTCCACCAGAACTGGTAGTCAGGTCAGTCAGATTCCTCAAGTCTACAATGAGGAGTGGACGTGGATGTCTGATATCTGCCAGGTGTTGACCAACTTTGAGGAGTCAACACAGATGGTCAGCGGCGATGCCGCCATTATCAGCCTCACCATCCCGCTGCTTTGCCTGTTGAAAAACTCACTGCTCAGCATCAAGTTGGATGCTTTGCGCTTGTCACAAGAGACGGTGGAGGAAGATACGTCGCTTGATAGCCAGAGCACCCTCCGGTCTGTTTCTCAGCGCGTATCAGAGGAGGGGGATGAGGATGAGGAGGAAGAGGAGGATAATGTCGGAGAGACAGAAGAGGGTACCAGTGCTCAGTCCTTCTTAACTCTTGAGCGTGTATGGGCTGAAGAGGAGGAAGAGGAGGAGGAGGAAATGGAGAGTCAGGCCAGTGAGGAGAGGGAATTCTTGCGTGCTGGGACTCTGGCGCACATGGCAGACTTCATGTTAGGCTGCCTATCCCGTGACCCTTGTGTTAGAAGCATTTTTTCAAACACCGATTACTGGGTGTTCACTCTCCTGGACCCACGGTACAAGCAGAACCTTTCCACTCTCATCCCTGCAGAGGAAAGGAGTATGAGAGTGAATAGATATGAACAGTCCCTAGTGCACAAACTGAAACAATCCTTCCCATCTGGCATGGTTCTGTGGGCCAAGTAGCGGGGGAGAGGAGGCGAGCAGGCAGCTTGTCCAGCACTGGCAGGGGAACGCTCTCCAAGGACTTTGCCAGTTTTATGTCACCCCAGCAAGACACTGTCACCTGTCCCCAGTCTAGGCAGAGTAGGGGGGAGCTGTACAGAAAGATGATGAGGGAGTACCTAGCTGACCATACCAACGTCCGTAGCGATCACTCTGCTCCATACAACTACTGGGTTTCAAAGCTGGACACGTGGCCTGAACTGGCGCTGTACGCCTTGGAGGTGCTGGCCTGCCCTGCCGCTAGCGTGCTGTCAGAGCGGGTATTCAGTGCAGCTGGTGGCGTCATCACCGACAAGCGTACACGCTTGTCAACTGACGGCGCTGACAGGCTGACGCTTATTAAAATGAACAAAGCCTGGATTTCACCGGAATTTAAATCTCCTCCGGGGGAAAGCAGCTAAAGATTTACATTACTTATCTATCCGATTCCTCTTCTCTACTCCTCCTAATCCTCCTCCTCCTCCTTGTCGTCTTTGCCTAACGCTGACCAAAAAAACGCCATTTTTTAGAGGTCCAAGTGGCACTCTTACCACAATTTTTCAGGAGGGCCCCCTACAGGCCCTCTCTTCAAACAATTTTTCCTGAGGTCCACCTACCGGCCCTCTCTTCAAACAATTTTTCCTGAGGTCCACCTACAGGCCCTCTCTCCAAACAATTTTTCCGGAGGTCCACCTACAGGCCCTCTCTCCAAACAATTTTTCCGGAGGTCCACCTACAGGCCCTCTCTCCAAACAATTTTTCCGGAGGTCCACCTACAGGCCCTCTCTCCAAACAATTTTTCCGCAGTGTCAACTACAGACACTGTAAAACAATGTTTCAGGAGCGTCAAACACAGTCCAAAACAATTTTTCAGGATGCGCAAGTACCGACATTTAAAAAAAAAAATTTTTTTGCTGAGGGTAGACTTTATGAACTCCGAAAAGAAAAAAATTTTTGGAGGCTCAACAAAAGCCATTTCACTGCATTCTCAGTCGGACAAAGTCATTGGTGGTGTATCCGCCATGCTGTGTCAGGCTAAACTTTTGGGTGCTTCACCAGCTACCGCATATTAACTCAAAAAATGTTTATGTGGTTCGCCTGCTCCCTCAGTGTCACTCGCTCACTCTGTTGTCACCACCATAGTGGTTTGCACTATAGCAGCCCAAGTCTGCACATTCCCCTTTTTATCTCCAAGTGATCTATACTGCATGTCACGTAATAAAATAGGTTATTTTGCTCTCAGTGATACAAATCCATTTCATAAAATCCTTTCTTTCTCTTTAACTGATCTATACTGAACGTCACTTTTAAAAATACGTCTTTTTCCTCTCTTTCTCTCTCTCCAAACTATTTTTCCGGATAGGTGCCATATACGGTATTAAACTGAGAAGAATACATAGAACACATACCACACTTGATCAAGCTCATAGTTGACAACTGTACTGGTTGATGCTAAATTTTTAAGTTGGGGTCCTGCGTCGTCATTCGAACTCCATCCGGCTGTTGTCACCACCACACACGCTAGCCAAGGGGGCACTCCTCTGGCTCTTCCAGCTCAACCTCCTTCCCCCCAGCCTGCCCCCCACCTACAGGCCCTCTCTCCAAACAATTTACCCGGGTAGGGGACGTATTAGATATTGTACAGATTTTTTTTGGTTCTTCTTTTAATTGCCTCCTGCGATAGTGCGATAGACGGGAATCAAACCCGGGTCAACTGCCTGGGAAGCAGCTATGCTCACCACTTTACCACCAACATCCACTGCAACTGATAAGAACAGATACTAAACTTGATGTAAGCCAACATTTCGACAATCGATAATCCGAAACGGGTCCGCCGTCGAGCCCGGCGTTCGGCCACCCTGAACATTTCACATACTCTGACCGAGTATGACTTTGGGGCCGCTCATGTACTGCCCACTTGGAGGATTGCAGAGCCTGCCTCGTTCACGGTTTGTCAGAATTACTATGCCACTTTCTCCAACCCCTCCTCCTCCACCTTCGAATTACCATCCATGCTTCACCTCCTGCTACCTCAGTCTAACTCGGTCACTCTGTTGTCACCGCCATGCTGCGTCAGGCTAAATTTTTGGGTGGCTCACCTGCTACCTCATCTAACTTGGTCACTTGTTGGTGTCACCGCCATGCTGTGTCAGGCTTATGCCTGCATCGTGTGGCTGGGGATAGGAAAGCAGTGCCAGAATGGGCATGGGTGATGGACCTTTGTTGCACCTAGTTGGGTGCTTCCCTATATATTCCCACCATGCCAGCCATGGGTTGCACATTAACTAATAACAGGGAAAACAAAAAAAAATATTTTACAGGAGGGCCAACCGCAGACACTCCAAAACAATTTTACATGAGGGAGTGTCTCCCGCTCTGCCATTGTGTTCGGTCAGGCTGTCAGTAGGTACACCACCTCTGTCGTCCGCAGAAGCGGCCACTATGAGGAAGTCCACGGCAAGAACATCCCCTTTTCAATTGAGAGCAAGTGTAGAATTGTAGGAGGATGACACTTTTCTTCCGCAGTGGATTCACCTTCCCCTTTATTATTGCCAGACAACAGTTGGTGAAAAAGTAATTGTTAATGATGAAGAAAATGTAACGGTGCAGTGGACCGTCTGTGACGCAAAACCTATATATTCCCACCATGCCAGCCATGGGTTGTACATTAACTAATAACAGGGAATACAAAAAAAATATTTTACAGAAGGGTCAACTACAGACACTCATAAACAATTTTTAGGAGGGTCAACTTCGGACACTCCAAAACACATTTTTGGGAGGCTCGCCTACAGACATTTGACTGCTACCTCAATCTAACTTGGTCATTTGTTGGTGTCACTACGCTGTCACCATGATGTGTCAGGCTTATGCCTGCGTCGTGGGGTGGGGGATAGCACAGCAGTGCCACCATGAGCAGTGGTGTCACCTGCAGGCGGTGATGGACTTTCGTTGCACCTAGTTGGGTGCTTCCCTAACATGTGATGGGCATGTGCCTCGCCTTTCTTTGTCTGGGTGAGCACAATTGCCATGAGGGTAACCACCAGGCTGTTGCCTGAGAATTTGGGGTAATGGTGGGATTAGGCAGCCTCAGAGGCATCCATGCATGCTGCCCCTGCTGTTTCCTGTCCATTTCCGTGGTGTTTCCATCATTTTCTGATGTTTCCAGGTTTTCAGCCAGCCTTCCCTAGGCAGAGCCTTGGTCCCCTCCAAAAATGCTTGAGTCTCCCATTGACTTCAATGGGGTTCGTTACTCGAATAACGAGCACCCGAGCATTTTAGTGCTCGCTCATCTCTAATTGTGATATGAGAGAAACCATCACAATGTTGCCAAGCCTTATTCTTATTTTATGTTTAATAGAGTTTTCTGGTAATCCCATAACTACTGAGGCATGTGAGGAATTTCCAGGGAGTTCTGTATGAAATTATGACAACATAATCTGTAGGAATATCATTGTCGGTATGTAATGCTTCTATGTCACAGTCTCTTTATATAGATAAACATATTACACTGGAACTATTCTGGAACTTTATAATACGAATTTGTGAATGATTTAAGCATGAAGTATGAAGATTCCGTAGGAAAGTTTCACACTTGAGTTTATCAGTTCAGGAAGGCTGTACTCTGCTGGAACAGCCTGCCAGATCCAATAAAAG
Source organism: Rhinella marina (assembly GCA_900303285.1). Taxonomy (NCBI): domain Eukaryota; kingdom Metazoa; phylum Chordata; class Amphibia; order Anura; family Bufonidae; genus Rhinella; species Rhinella marina. The sequence goes on from ONZH01002881.1 coordinate 39,553, forward strand.
CAAGTGTAAACCTACACTTACAATAAAAAAAACACTTGGGTGATTTTGTCACTTAGAGATCAAGTGCTTTCTTACTACTGTTGTGGATTATACATGGGACTAAGAATCAGGTAATTGTGCTTCTGTTATTTCCATTTTTGGAAGATGTACATCATATTGTATAATGATTAGCATATGTAACCCCTGTAGGTAGGGACACACAAGGACAGTGAGCCCTAACCTAGAACCCAGCCCGTTTCCATATCTACTTGCAATGCAAGCCCTAGGTAGCAAGAACGCAACTGGTCAACAGTCCCTATGCTACCTAAAGACAAACGACACAAAGACAGTCGTATGTAAATGGGTCAGAACCAAGAGGACAAAGCAGTACAAAAACGAGAGACAGAGAGTGGTCAAAAGACGAGCCAAGGTCAAAAATACAAACAATCTTCACCACAGGAACAAGAAGCAGGAACCTACCTAGTGAGCCAAAACAAGATGGTATATGGCACTGGTGTATGGCCAGGAACGAGCCTAAATAGAGCACCAGGTCCCTGGATCAGCACCTGACAGGCACTCCATTAGTCAGAAACACTAGAATACAGTAATAGAGCAGCTGAGGAATCAACTCACTGCTAATCTCCTCCAGCACACATCCAGTGTAGGGAGAAACAGCATTGTATCCTATTGCTGTCACATGACCAGGGGGCTTGGATCAGCAGCATGTCTCTCCCAGCGCGGCCATGCCAAGGCTGAAGATCTCATGGCTGGTGCTCGTACAGGTAAGTTTATGACTAGTGTTGAGTGAATCAAACTTAACAAAGTGAAATTCAATCCGAATTTGATTTGTCATGAATCCAAAGTTCATTGCGCTTCATGTTAATTATTTTTTTTCCAAAATGGCTGCTGCACATGCTACAAAGTGAAAGTAAGAAGCCCAGGAATGAGGGATCACCCATAATTCCGTGCAGCCAGCCAATCAACAGATAGCCAGCCCCACAGCCCTATCATACCCTCTTCCTGCCCGGTCTCCACTATTTTACTGTGAACTTAGTGCAGGGAGAGACATGACAGGCGCTAGGGACAGTGATAAAGTAAGCTTTTAATTATAAAATATTGGATAGGAAGAGTTCAGGGACGATGTAGAGAGATCATGGGGAGACTTTACACACACTATAGGGAGGGCATAGGGAGAACATAGGAAGTGTGCAGGGACTAATTGAACAGTGTCCCCCTTGGTTAATAGATAAGCAATTCTATTATACGTTGATGCACTAATTGAGTTGAAAAAGCTGTCTAATACTACTGCTTTTGAGGCGCCCACGTTGTTTTATACAGAAATAATTCTATAATGCCTTGATTCTTGAATTGAAGTTAAAAAGCAGTCTAAACTATACTGCTATACACTGCTATAGGGGTGTCCGCATTTTGTTATAGATAAGTTATTCTATAATTGAGTTGAAAAAGCGCTGTATTTTTTCAGTTATTTTCTTTTACCTTGTTTTATAGATAAGCAATTCCACTAGGCCTTGATTCTGTAATTCGGATTGAAAAGCAGTCTAATACCACTGTTTTTGGGGTGTTCACATTGTTTTATACATAACTAATTCTATAACAATTTGATTCTGTAATGTTGTGAAGTAGCTTTCTATTTTTTTCAGTTATTTGGTTTTATAACTTGTATTATAGATAAGTCATTCTATAATGTCTTGATTCTGCAATTGGGTTGAAAAAGCTCTGTATTTTTTCAGTCATTTTGTTTTACACCTTGTGTTATAGATAAGTAATTCCATTAGGCTTTGATTCTCTAATTGGAGTGAAAAAACTGATACTACTGCTATTTTACACTTACAATTACTGTTACTGTACAGTATGTCCGACAGACAGGTGCTGGGGCCTTCTAAGTGAAGAGGCAGAGGCAAAAATGCTTCTGGAGCTGGCAGAAGTAGCAGCAGAGGAAGGGGGGTTGGTAGCAGCACTCATAGCAACACGCCAGAGCTGCCAGTGTCATTCAGCGGTCGTGTTTTGACCAGCAAATCAGCTGTCCTTGAATGGTTAACATCATCTCAACTGACATCAGACATCAGCCAGAAGTTGGTGGGTTCCTCTGACGCCACGCTTAGTTGGCATGGCCCATGAACAAGCTCTGTACCCTCATCTGTCCTGAACCTGACTCTCACTTTTTCTGCTCCTTCTGCTCAGGAAGTATTAAATGCTGCCGGTTATGCTTCACTTTTTATCGAGGACGAACTTATCGAGGACAGTCAGCAGCTACTGCCCAGCCAACATTTGGAGTAGAGATCCTCTGCTTCCTCCTGTAGCTGAGCAAGTAGCAACAATGAGGGTCATGTGGGAACAGGTGTTGTGAGCAGTCAGACACGCGGCCATCAGACTGGTGAGGGCAACATCATTGACATTCAGACAGTAGTGGATGATGATGTATCTGATCGCACGTGGAAGCCGGGTGAAGAGGAGGGCTTCATCATCACCATCAGGGGGTGAGGGTGGCAGCTTACGCGTGAGACAGTGGCTGAGCCAGCAGGGTGCAAGGGTGGCCATGGGTCAGCAGGGTGACAGCAGTGCAAAGGTTCATAGAGGCTGCAGCTTGCAGTTTGCAGTGGTGGAGGTAAAATGTCCGACTTGTCAGTGACGGCATTTTTCATCAAGTCGCCAGAGGACGTTAGCGTGGTTGTGTATAGAATCTGTGGGCAGAAGGTAAAGCATGGCCAGGGTTCAAATGTTGGCACCATGGCCCTGCATCAACACATACAGTGTCACCATCAAGTGGCCTGGGAAAACCATGGTGCTAATGTGGTACGGCCTGAGGCATCTCCTAGCAGCCTGCAACCCTTTTCCAGCAATTAACGCAGCACGACATGTGGAGCTATAACTACAGTATGATCAAGGACAATATGTCTTTTACTGGCCTATTGGATAAATGTGGTTGCTACCCAGCCAACCAGGGAGGAACTGCTCCGCGTGCTTTAAGAAGAAATCGAATCCTGGCTATATCATTGCCAACTGAAAATGCACTCGTTCGATGCAGGAGGACAATAGTACTCCCTCCCCTGTGTAACTTTGACGTTAGCCGGTGGCACCTCATGCATGACACCTGCCGTTTGCTCAGACCCTTTGAGGAGGCCACTTTGTCAGTCGTCAGGACTACAGAATCAACTATGTCATTCCACTCCTTCATGTCGTTGAGCAGATGCTGATAAATCTAGATGACCAGGGAACATGAGACATGGTACCTACATCTCATGGCCACCTGAGCCCTTTGGGGACTGAACAGGTGGACGAGGATGAGGACATTCACGCACAAGAAATGTAAACAGAAATGGTTTATCTGCACAAGTGACAGGAGAGGAGCATGAGGGGCTGAAGGGGCGATGAGGAGGACCAGACAGATGACCCCGACAGACTGTGGCAGTATGCAAAGGAGATGGAGGCAGGGAGTCCCTCCCAGTCCCTTGCGAAAATGGCCAGATGCATGCTGAGTTGCTTGCGTAGTGACAGCCATATTACCACCATGGTAGAGGGATGACTACTGGCTCTCCACCATGTTAAACCCTCACTAGCAGTCCAAAATGGCCTTTTTTACCACCCGCTGAGAGGGAGGATAAGCTCAACTACTATCGAGACATCCTATGTAGTCAGTTGATCGCTGCCTATGTGTATCATCACCATCCTCACAAAGGTCTGACAAGGGGAGGGGGCCTCTGCGCTCACACTCCACTACCATTGCGTCTTGAGGGAGGCAGGAGCAGCACCAGCTCCATCAGCAGCAACTTAAGTCTGGAGCTTCTAATGAGCGCTTTTCTTCACCCACCTACTGAATAAACCACCCAGCAGCAGCAGGACATGGAGCAGAACCTGAACCAGCAGGGGATGGCATACTTGGACTGCACTCTGCCACCCCACATGCAAGATCCCCTGGACTACTCGGAAACCAAACTTGATTTGTGGCCTTAACTGGCCGAGTTTGCCCTGGGCAAGCTTTCCTGCCCTGTCAGTAGTGTGGTATCAGAGGGGGCATAGTTACCCCAAAGAGAACTCGCCTCAACGTGGATTAGCCAGGATTTCCACACGCCAGTACCTGGTTCATCAGACTAGATCATTCTGACAGCCACACCAAAACATTGTGAACTTCTGGTCACGTGCTTCAGCCAGTATTTTGATGCTGCCACCCGCCTGATGCCACACACCCGCTGCCTCTTCTGCCATCTTCTCCTACTGCCACTATCTTATGGTGTTACTGCCACTGTTATTGCTACCCACTACCCCACTCTGTGACTGGACCATTATATTAACTCCTCATGCTGTTCCCACCTTCACCACTCTGTGACTGGGCCACTATGTTGACACCTCATGCTGTTGCCACCCTTACCACTCTGTGATGGGGCCACAAGTGTCCCTGATTGGCCTTGTTGACATCACTGTTTATTTTACCATTATTCTCTTTTGTGCATCCATAAGGCCTCTATCACACGGTCAGTATTTTGCATCAGGATTTGTTCATGATTTGGAAACCAAAAGCATGAGTGGGTAGAAGACATGCACATATTCCCATCATGTATCATCTCTGTTTTGGATCAACTCCTGTGTATTTTTGGCCTTACTAATACTGATCAATTACTGTACAAATACTGACCTTGTGAAGGTGGATGCTCAAAAGACAGGATCCCTTTTTTGGGGGGGGCTGTTCTTCTGATGTGTCAGAAGAAGGGAAAAGTAAACAGTGATGTCAATACAAACTTACTGCTGATACCCTCTCCACTCTGAGGTTATGACTAAGACTGACAAAAAAAATAAACATCATGGGTATCGCCATGTGCGGAAACGTCCATACTATAGAAATATTAAAAAATGTTTCCCATACGGAAAACAGCAAAAAGGAAAAAAGCGTCAAAATGGCAGATTCACCGTTTTTGGTCGTTTTATTTTCTTAAAAAAATTAAATAAAAACATACACACCCCAGAATGGTATCAATAAAAAGTTCAGATCGTCCCGCAAAAAATGAGCCCCCATACAGCTCTGTACACATAAATACCAAAAAGTTATAGGGGTCAAAATATGTAAAAAAAAAATTCCAACTTTATAATTATTTTATCACAACGCAAGAAAAACTATACATATTAGATATTGCCAGATTCGTACTGACCTGTAGAATGAAAGTAACTGGTCCGTTTTAATTCACATCGAATGCCATAAATAAAAAACCCGTAAAACTGTGGCGGAATTGCGTTTTTTTGTAATTTCACCCAATTTGGAATTTTTTTCCAGCTTCCCACTACATCATATACAATATTAAATAGTGGTTTTGGAAAGTAAACATAAAAGACAAGCCCTCATACAGCTATGTGAACAGAAAAATAAAAAAGTTATGGCTCTGTGAAGGCAGGGAGCGCAAAACGAAAACGCAAAAACAAAAAACCTCCGGGAGTGAAAGGGTTAAAGAAGAACTCTCGTAAATAATTTTATAATTTTATTCTCTGACCTGCTAGAAAGGTATTTAGTTATAACTTCCCTAATGCTTCTCATCTGTGTCATGTGACCAGTAATCAGACTCACCAACTGACACAGCATGTTATGTGTGGACAGGAAGTCTGTTTCTCTATGTATTCCTATGGAAGCCTCACTCTCGGTCTCATAGGAATGAATAGAGAAGTAACTGGCTTCCTGTCCTGTGTTAGTTGGAGGTCAGAGAGTTGGTCACATGACACAGTTACAATTAGAAGAGAGGGGATAGCTCACAAATACAGTCACTGATGAGAACATTACATTCACTACAGATGACATCATGCACCTTTCTAACAGGTCAGAGAATATTTTTTACAGGAGTTCTACTTTAATGTATACCGAATAAAACATGGATTTCAATAGCAGACGACAGTGCTAGAGGGTTTTTTTCCTATTGCAATTTTCCTGGTCCGGGAGCTCCGTGTGTGACTTTTGCTAGCTGCAGTGAGCTGATGAACTTTTTTGTGTACCCTCTCCACTCATGTCATGGGCCACTACTTGTATCAGCGTGTAACAGGTTCTCTAGGACTCTATGTCCTCCTCATCATGCTGTTCACATTTTGACATCACAGAAGGAAGTGGCCACTGAGTTTAGAGTGTCATCAGCAGGTTGCAACACAGATACAGAGAGACTGGAGGAGTCACAAAAAGACATGGAAGTGGACATACCACACTGATGAGCACTTCATTGTGAACAATTCCCTGTGGAAGCTGATGATGAATGCTGCACAACTCCAGGCAAATTTAAAGGAGGTTACATCAGACCATTTGAAACCGTTTACATCAGTATGGTCTGTGTGCTAGACGACCTGCAAGGGTACGTGACCAAACAACACAAGCGTCATCATCTTACATGGACCAGGGAGCATCTACGCTGGACGAGGGACCAGTGGGCCTCAGTGCTGTTCACTGATGTAATTTGATTTATGCTGAGCAGAAATGATGGCCGCCAACAAATTGTACAGGACAAGCCCATACTACTTGAATAACATCATTATTCCCATCATTGTGCCTCTGCATGAACAACACAGGCCTAATTTCATCTTCTTGGGCAACAATGCTGCAGCTCATTGAGGTCACATCATTAGAGAACGGCTGCTGGAGACTGGGGTACTTCAAATGGAGTGTCCTGCATTTTCTCTAGACCCGAATCCCATTGAAAACCTATGGGATCAGCTAAGTTGCCATTTAGAATCTTGCAACACTGTACCCCAGAACCTCAATGACCTGAGGCCAGCCCTTCAAGGAGAGTGGGATGCCATGCCTCAGCAGACAATAAGTCGACTTGTGAACAGCATGAGACTTCGTTGTCAAGCTGTAATTGATGCTCAAGGCCACATGAAAAGTTTTTGAGACATTGACATTTTTTGTGTGGGTATACCCACCACTGTTGGCTATTTTTTTCAATAAATTGGTTGAGATGAGGAAATCACCATTGAATGCTTATACTTAAATGTCCTACTTTCATGATATAATATCACGGTAGCGGGAACTTTTTAAGTTTTCCATATTTAATCCGAAAGTCAAATATACATACATAGTCAAGGCTGAAAAAAGACATCTGTCCATCTAGTTCGGCCTATTATCCTGCAAGTTGATCCTGAGGAAGGCAAAAAACCCTTGTGAGGCAACATAGTAACATAGTTTATAAGGCCGAAAAAAGACATCTGTCCATCCAGTTCGGCCTTTTATCCTACAAGTTCATACAGAGGAAGGCAAAAAAAAAAACCCTGTGAGGTAGAAGCCAATTTTCCCCACTTTAGGGAAAAAAATTCCTTCCCGACTCTAATCAGGCAATCAGATTTACTCCCTGGATCAACGACCCCTCTCTAGTAACTATAACCTGTAATATTTTTACACTCCAGAAATACATCCAGGCAGGGACGGACATACCGCCTGTGTAGCTGGTTTGGCTGCACAGGGGCCCAGGATGGGAGGGGGCCCTTCTTGCTGGCAGCAGGGAAAAATGAGCGCTTCCATTATGCGCTCATCTCTATATTCTTCTGTATCGCCGTCCTCAGGACAGCGATACAGATAGAAGTACTGCGGGGCAGGGGAGGGAGAGGCGTCTCCCCTGCCCATTCCTCTGAGAGGCTGCAGGCACTAGTCCTGCAGCCTATCAGAGGCCGGCGCAGGCAGCGCAATGACGTCATCGCGCTGCCTGAGCCGTACAGCGCGGGGCAGAGGCCGGAAGAGGCCTGCATCTCACCACTGAAAAAGGCAAGGAGGTAAGTATAAGTGTTTATTGTTTTCATTTACACTTTACTAAAGGCCCTTTCTGGCACACATGGGGGGGACACTATGGAAGAGGAGAAGCACTATGGGGGCCCTATATATAGGCACTATGGAGGAGGAGCACTATGGGGGGCCCTGTATATAGGTACTATGGAGGAGGAGCACTATGGGGGGCCCTGTATATAGGCACTGTGGAGGAGGAGCACTATGAGGGGCCCTGTATATACTGGCTCACATGGGGGGCCCTATGATATATACTGGCACACATGGGGGGCACTAAGGAGGGGGGTGAGCACTATGGGGGGGCCCTATATATACTGGCCCACATGGTGGGTAGTATGGAGGAGGAGGAGCACTATGGGGGCCCTATATATACTGACACACATGGGGGGCACTATGGAGAAGGAGGGGCACTATGGGGTTATCTACTGGGACCCTATCATATATACTGGCACACATGGGGGCACTATGGAGGGGATTGAGCACTATTGAGGCCCTATCTTGTATACTGACACTATGGAGAAGTGGGGAGAGGAGCACTATTGGGGTCATTATATAGGGGCATTACACTGGCACACATTATGGGTGCATTTTATACTGACACATTATGTCAGGCACCATGGGGACAAGGGGAGGTGCAGCACTATGGGGACACTATATAGCAGTATTTTATACTGGCACAAATTATGGGGCACTATGCGGCTCAACAATGGGCACTAAGAGGGTTTTTTGGGCACACAGTAGTGGGCATTGGCACACATGAAGGCATTATGGGGACATTGGCTCTACTGGGGGTACTAATAATTTCTATTAGTGGGACTTTGGGGAACACTATTACTGTGGGGGGGATGGGGAGGGTTACCCTGTCACTGTATCAGCTTAGCACAGTTATTTTTTAGGAACATTATGGTTACACTATTAGTGTCAGGGGCACTATTTCCTGGGAGCAGTTATTTTTTAGGGTACTGTGTGCACATAATTACTGAAGGCGGTAGTATCTGTGTGTAAACAGTATTTGCAGGGGGACTGTGTTTGCAGTATAGTTTTGGGGAGCACAGTATTGGGGGTGGCAGGATGGGGTGGGAGAATGATGGAAAAGTAGGAAACTAAGATGTTTGTCTGTCAAACTCCGCAGAGAGAAGAGATGGATGAAAGAAGTCATCATGGTGGTCTGGTCTGAAAGGAGAAGATGAGGACAGAGAACATCTACATCTAAGGAGACATCACTGGATGTAAGAGGTATGTGGTGCTGCATTAGGCTACTTTCACATCTGAGTTAGTAATTCTGGCAGGCTGGTCTAGCAAAGAGCAGCCTGCCAGAATTCACTGGCTCCGGCACTGCTGGATGCAGAATGCCCGCTGGCCCCATTAAGTATAATGGGGTCAGGCAGAGATAGGGCCACAATCTGGCAAAAATGCTGAGAATCAGCGGGACACAAACCGCTGCATGCCATGAGTTTGTGTCCGGCCAATTCCTTGCATTCTCTACCAGATTAGGTGTCCGGAGCCTAGTGCTTCATGTGTGAAAGTAGCCTTACCCTGTATGTTTTATAAGTTTTGTATTGCTGTATGTAATGTTAGGGCACCATAGGTTAGGTTGAGAATTTGGCTGGGGGACATTCTTCACACAGAGGCCCTCTGCTGTCTGTGTTCGCCCCTGAATCCAGGCCCCTCTTGAACTCTTTTTGTGAACTTACGATCACCACCTCCACAGGCAGAGAGTTCCAAAGTCTCACTGCTCTTACCGTAAAGAATCCTCTTCTATGTTTGTGTACAAATCTTCTTTCCTCCAGGCGCAGAGGATGTCCCCTCGTCACAGTAACAGTCCTGGGGATAAAAAGATCATGGGAGAGATCTCTGTACTGACCCCTGATATATTTATACATAGTTATTAGATCTCCCCTCAGTCGTCTTTTTTCTAAAGTGAATAACCCTAATTTTGATAATCTTACTGGGTACTGTAGTCCACCCATTTCAGTTATTACTTTAGTTGCCCTCCTCTGAACCCTCTCCATCTCTGCTATGTTTGCCTTGTTCACAGGAGCCCAGAACTGTACACAGTACTCCATGTGTGGTCTGACTAGTGATTTGTAAAGTGGCAGGACTATGTTCTCATCATGGGCATCTATGCCTCTTTTGATGCAACCGATTATATTATTGGCCCTGGCAGCAGCTGTCTGACACTGGTTTCTACAACTTAGTTTGCTTTTCACTAAAATTCCTAGGTCCTTTTCCATGTAAGTGTTACCCAGTGTTTTACCTTTTAGTACGTACTGGTGACTTGCATTATTCCTTCCTATGTGCATAACCTTACATTTGTCAGTGTTAAACCTCATCTGCCACTTCTCTGCCCAAGCCTCCAATCTGTCCAGATCCATCTGTAGCAATATACTGTCCTCTTCTGTGTTAATTACTTTACACAGTTTAGTGTCATCTGCAAAAATTGATATTTTACTGTGCAAGCCTTCTACAAGATCATTAATATATTGATGAGAATAGGGCCCAATACTGACCCTGTGGTACCCCACTAGTGACAGTGACCCAATCTGAGTGTGTACCATTAATAACCACCCTCTGTTTTCTATCACTGAGCCAGTTACTTACCCACATACAGACATTTTCTCCCAGCCCAAGCATTCTCATTTTATATACTAACCTTTTATGTGGTACAGTGTCAAATGCTTTGGAGAAGTCCAGATATACGACATCCATTGATTCACCGCGGTCAAGTCTAGAACTTACCTCCTCATAAAAACTGATTAAATTAGTTTGACATGACCGATCCCTCATGAAGCCATGCTGATATGGAGTTATTTGCTTATTTTCATTGAGGTACTCCAAGATAGCATCTTAGAAAACCCTCAAACAGTTTACCTACAACAGATGTTAAACTTACCGGCCTATAGTTCCCGGGCTCTGAATATTGGCACCACATTTGCTATGCGCCAATCCCGTGGAATACTCCCTGTCAATATAGATTCCTTAAATATCAGAAATAAGAGTCTGGCTATGACATTACTTAATTCTCTTAGGATACGGGGGTGTATGCCCTGGCCATTTGTCTATTTTAATCCTTTTAAGACGCAGCTGTACTTCTTCCTGGGTCAGACAGGGAACTTTTAATGGGGAATTTACTTTTATATTCTGCATTTCATCTGACAGTTTATTTTCCTCAGTGAATACGGTGGAGAAAAAATATTTAATAGCTTTGCTTTCTCCTCATTGCTCTCTGCAACTCCTCCCTCATTACTCTGTAAGGGGCCGACACCTTCAGATTTATACTTTTTACTATTTATATAATTGAAGAACCTTTTAGGGTTAGTTTTACTCTCTTTGGCAATTAATCTCTCAGTCTCTATTTGGCTGCTTTTATTTGTCTTTTACATATTCTATTTTTTTCCTTATAGTTTTTCAATGCTTCCTCGCTCCCCTCCTGTTTTAGTGATTTAAATGCTTTCTTTTTGTCATTTATTGCTTTCTTTACACTTCTATTTATCCACATTGTTTTTTTCTTGTTTCTTAACCTTTTTTCCCATAAGGTATGTACCACTCACAATTAGATATTAGGATGCTTTTAAAAAATCCCATTTTGTGGCTGTATTTTTATTTTTGAGGATTTTGTCCTAGTAAGTTGGCCTATGGCCTCTCTTAGTTGGCTAAATTTAGCTTTTTTGAAGTTTGGTATTTTTGTTCCTCCCTGAAGAAACACTCTTTTGAATGACAATTTGAAGGTTATTATATTATGGTCACTATTTCCCAGGTGTCCCCCAACCTGCACATCTGTTGTTCTGTCAGGTCTATTGGTTAATACTAAGTCCAGTATGGCTGTCCCTCTAGTCGGGTCCTGAACCAATTGGGAAAGGTAATTGTCTTTGGTTATTTCCAAGAACCTGTTTCCTTTATGAGGTATACAGGTTTCAGTTTCCCAGTCTATATCTGGGTAGTTGAAGTCCCCCATGATAACGACCTCATTATGATTTGCCGCCTTGTCTATTTCATTAAGAAGTAGATTTTCTGTTGAATCTGGTATATTAGGTGGTTTATAATAAACTCCTATTAGTATTTTATTATTGTTTTTGGCTCCATTTATTTCTACCCACAGTGACTCCACATGTTCATGTCCCTCACTTATATCTTCCCGGAGTATGGACTTTAGACAGGACTTTACATAAAGGCAGACCCCTCCCCCTCTCCGGTTTTGGCGATCCTTTCTAAACCGATTATAACCCTGTACATTAACTGCCCAGTCATAGCTATCATCCAGCCATGTCTCAGTTATTCCCACTATGTCATAGTCCTCCTCACACATCACTAATTCCAGTTTACCAGTTTTATTATTCAGGCTTCTGGCATTAGTGTACATACAATTAAGAGGTTTATGTATATTTTTTACTCCACTTTTTAAATTACTGTTACCTGTAAAGTGAGTATCTGGGATTATTGGGCTACCTTGGTTGATATTTTGCCCAGTCTTCTCCCTACTTTCCTCACTAACCCCAGCCCCCACTAACCCCCCACTGTCCCCTCCTATGTCCAACTTTTTATCTACACTATCTACCCCCTTATTAGTATGACCCCCCACCCTCCCCCCAGATCCTAGTTTAAAAGCTCCTCCAGCCATCTAACCATTTTTCCCCCAGGGCAGTTGCACCCTCCCCATTAAGGTGCAGCCCGTCTCTACTGTAGAGTCTGTAGCCGACAGAGAAGTCGGCCCAGTTCTCCATGAACCCAAACCCTTCCTTCCTGCACCAGCTTTTGAGCCACTTATTTAACTCCCTAATCTCCCGTTGTCTCTCTAGTGACGCTCGTGGCACTGGTAGTTTTTCTGAAAACACTACCTTGGAGGTTCTGGACTTGAGCTTCTCTCCTAGTTCCTTAAAATCATTTTTAAGGACCTCCCATCTCCTCCTGACTTTGTCATTGGTGCCAATATGTACCATGACTGCCGGGTGTTCCCCAGCCCCACCCAGCAATCTATATGGAATTATAAAAAGAAGGGAGATGGGAAAAAAAGGGGATTAACCACAATGGGAAGGAAAAAGAAGCGCCAAGAGATTATGGGTCTAGTTAGGTAACAGATGTATGCATATCATAGGACGGTGGTGTATGAGGCTGCTCCTTGCGATTTAAGCAGCCCCACAAAGTGGGCTGCAAAGTTATAGGAGAAAAGGAATAAAAAAGAGACCAATATAGGCTCCCCCCTTCTGGGAGTGTGGAGTCAAACCCAAAAAGGGGTGGAGGCCTATAGGGGCGCCCAATACAGTTACCGTATTGTGGTATAGGTGAGGAATGGTCATATATATAATTGTTGAGATTATCCAAAATTACATGTGGCAAGATGAGACTAATAAAACATCTAGGTAAAGCCAGTTAAAAATGATTAAAATTTTTTTTAGCAATAAATAAAAGCTTACTTCACTAGGGAGGGAGTTGCAGGATATAGCTCAAGTCACCTGTACCGTCTCCTCCCCCGCCGAGGTCACTTGTAGAGTGTTAGGTGTATCTACCAGTGTCCCCAAATAGATGGTCACAGGGCTCTAATTGTAAATCAGGAAGTCTTTTTTAATAAAATAAAAGCTCGACGCGTTTCGGGGTATAAAAATCCCCTTTCTCAAGAGCAATATAACACAAGTGATAACACAATTACATATTTATATGAAATGAATTAATAGCATGTTCTATATTCTGCATTTTTCACGCAGCCCTGACCCCATTGAAGTGAATGCGGATGCAATGCGTGATTCAGTGATGGTTGCTAAGAGATTTTGTTTGTAAACATTCAGTTTTTTATCACGCGCGTGAAAAACGCATCAAAACGCTTCGCACCCGTGCGGAAAAAACTGAACGAACGTACGCAATCGCAGTGAAAACTGACTGCGATTGCGTGCGGATTGGTGCGGATTTTCCGGAACGCATCCGGACTGAATCCGTGATGCCCGTGTGAAAGAGGCCTTAAACTCCACTTCTACACAGCCCACTTACACAGCAGCCCAGTTCAGAGCCAATTAGAAGTCAATTTTCCTCACTTTAGGGGAAAAAATTCCTTCCCGACACGTTGTTCCATGAAAAACTCAGTTTTTCCAGCACATCCGTTCAGTTTTTCCGTAAAAAATGGAAAGGATGTATCCATATGTCTTCCGTTTTTTGCAGATCCGCAAAAGACGGAAGGAGGATTGAATTTTTTTTTTCTACCCTCCAGGCACAGAATTCGCAAATGCGGATGACATGCTGATGCCTTTCCACATGTCTTCCGCATTTTTGGAGGTTCCATAGACTTGTATTGAGCTACGGACCGCAAAATCGGGATAGAAGTAGGACAGGAGGATTTCTTTATGTGGACAGTCGGAACAAACACACGGATGCGGACAGCACACGGTGTACTGTCCGCATTGAAATGAATGGATCCGCATCCTATCCGCATAATTGTCCGAAATTGGGAAACGGATGCGGAAAGGATGCGGATACAAAATACGGACGTGTGAATGGAGCCTAACTCCCTGGATCAACGACCCATCTCTAGTAACTATAACCTGTGATAGTGTTACATTCCAGAAATACATCCAGGCCCTTCTTGCACTCTTTTAGTGAACTCACCATCACCACCTCCTCAGGCAGAGAGTTCCATAGTCTCACTGCTCTTACCGTAAAGAATCCTCTTCTATGTTTGTGTACAAACCTTCTTTCCTCCCTAACTTTTTGTTTGTAGTGTTTCTATATATATTACACACACACACACATGCCGGACATCATGATGGCTCAGTGGCACTGCTGCCTTGCTGTGGTCCTAGGTTCAATTCTGGCCAATCTGAATGGAGTTTTTATGTTCTCCCTATGTTTGTGTGGTTTTCCTTTGGGTGTTCTGGTTCCACTCTCCAAAGGCATACTGATAGGGATCTCAGATTATGAGTCTCATAAAAAAACAGCATTGAGGACACCATTAATAAAGACCAATTCTCAAATTCCTTTTTGCTGAAATACAGCCCCAAACTTGCAAGGAGTCTCCACCATGCTTTACTGTTTCCTGCAAACACTCATTTTTGTACCACTCTCCAGCCCTTCGGACAACAAACTGCCTTCTGTTACAGGCACATATGCCAAATTTTCAACAGTCTGCAGCACCTGCTGCCATTTTTCTGCACTCCATATCCTGTATTTTTATGCATAGTTGACTCACTTGACCATGTTTCTACCTCGAAGTTCTGGCTTTTTTGCCTCAGTTCTTTCATGAAGACCACTTTTGGCCAGTCTTCTCCAAATAGTAGATGCCAGATGGGTGTACCGGGGTCCTATTCGTTTTTGCCAGTTCTGAGCTGATGGCACTACTGGACACTGTGTCTACAGAGCTCAATGTTGCCTGTCTCTTTGTGTTGCAAAATACAGACAGATATTTATCCATCTTTCAATACCATCAGGGAGGCTCCAAATTTATTTTGCAGCAGTACAACAACCCCAAACATATGGCCACTGTTCTTAAAAACTATCTTCAGCATAAAGAACAAGACGTCCTGGGAGTGATAATATGGCCCCCAGTAACATAGTAACATCTCTTAATATTATAAAAATGAGTTTCTGTCTGTCTGTCTGTCTGTCCGTCTTTCTGTTCTCTATGCGCGACCAAACTACTGGACCGATTTTAACCAAATTCGGCACACAGGTACATCAGGTGCTCAGGAAGGTTTTAGACCAGTTCTCATCTCTCTAGGACATAAAGTTCCCGAGATATTCCCAAAATATGATCTCCATTAGCCAACATTACAACTGGGAACTTTGGTTTTAAACTCCAACTGCCATTCTCTGCAAAGGCACACACAGGGAGGGCAGGTTTCCATAACAACACAGCCAGGTAATTAGCAGCCAGCTGAGGATCTCAGGTAACAATCCAGTCATTTCTATTCAATGCTTTAAAGGGGCAGAGCGCTGTGGATGATACTGTTAAAGGGGTATTCCGGTTACCATAAATATAACTTATGTTTTAGACAAATTTTAGTTTAGTTTTAGTTTTTAGACTAATTTTAGACTAGTTTTAGACTAATTTCAGGAGTAAATCTTCCACTGCTACCCATTGTGTGTCCTCATAAATTACCATGGCACCGACCTGTGCTTCACACCACTCTCAAAAGAAGGACTTACAACACCTGCTCCAGGTTTCACTAAGCCACGCCCCGACTCTGTCAGGCCACGCCCCCTTCCCCCTCCGCAGCCAATTGGGATTGAAAAAATGAAGGTAAAAATAAACTGTCAGCTGTAGGGGTGGGAGGGTGAGTTTCTCTCTGCAACAACACACAGAAACATTAGATGAAATAGACTAATATTAGACTACTACCGTTCAGTAGTAATAAAAGATGTTTTCTTCCACTAAAAGGACTTAAAAGCAACCCCCCCCCAAGGTCCCGCTAAACCACGCCCCCAATCAGGCCACTCCCTCTCCCACTCCGCAGCCAATGGGGACTGAAAAAATGAAGGTAAAAATCAACTTCTGCCAGCTACAGGAATGGGTGGGAAGGAAACTTTCTCTCTGCAATGACACATACACAAACATTAAATGAAATAGATTAAATACACCCGTGCAAAGCAATGTTTTCTTCCACTGATACCCACTGTGTTTCCTCAAATTACCATGGCATTGACCTATAATTCAGAGCACCCTGAAAAGAAGGACCTAAAACCACCACCCCCCCCCAAGGTGGTAAACCACCCCCCTGGTAAACCACGCCCCCGACCCGGTCAGGTCATGCCCCCTCCCACTCCGCAGCCAATGGGGATTGAAAAAATGAAGGTAAAAATCAACTTCTGTCAGCTGCATTGACTTTCTCTCTGCAATGACACACAGAAACATTAAATGAAATAGATGAAATATACCCAGGCGAAGCCGGGTCTTTCTGCTAGTAGTTTATAAGGCCGAAAAAAGACATCTGTCCATCCAGTTCGGCCTGTTTTCCTACAAGTTGATCCAGAGGAAGGCAAAAAACCCCTGTGAGGTAGAAGCCAATTTTCCCCACTTTAGGGAAAAAATTCCTTCCCGACTCCAATCAGGCAATCAGAATTACTCCCTGGATCAACGACCCATCTCTAGTAACTATAGCCTGTAATATTGTTACACTCCAGAAATACATCCAGGCCCCTCTTGAACTCTTTTAGTGAACTTACCATCACCACCTCCTCAGGCAGAGAGTTCCATAGTCTCACTGCTCTTACCGTAAAGAATCCTCTTCTATGTTTGTGTACAAACCTTCTTTCCTCCAGGCGCAGAGGATGTCCCCTCGTCACAGTAATAGTCCTGGGGATAAAAAGATCATGGGAGAGATCTCTGTACTGACCCCTGATATATTTATACATAGTTATTAGATCTCCCCTCAGTCGTCTTTTTTCTAAAGTGAATAACCCTAATTTTGATAATCTTTCTTGGTACTGTAGTCCACCCATTTCAGTTATTACTTTAGTTGCCCTCCTCTGAACCCTCTCCAGCTCTGCTATGTCTGCCTTGTTCACAGGAGCCCAGAACTGTACACAGTACTCCATGTGTGGTCTGACTAGTGATTTGTAAAGTGGCAGGACTATGTTCTCATCACGGGCATCTATGCCTCTTTTGATGCAACCCATTATCTTATTGGCCTTGGCAGCAGCTGTCTGACACTGGTTTCTACAGCTTAGTTTGCTGTTCACTAAAATTCCTAGGTCATTTTCCATGTCAGAGTTACTTAATGTTTCACCATTCAGTATGTACTGGTGACTTGCATTATTCCTTCCCATATGCATAACCTTACATTTGTCAGTGTTAAATCTTATCTGCCACAGTGAGCCCTGATCTCAACATCATCAAGTCTGTCTGGGATTATATGAAGAGGCAGAAGGATCTGAGCAAGCCTACATCCACAGAAGATCTGAAGTTATAGTGTAGTTGTCCAAGCTGTTTGGAACCACCTCCTTGCTGATTTCCTTCAAAAACTGTATGCAAGGGTACCTAGAAGGATTGATGCTGTTTGGAAGGCAAATGATGGTCACACTGAATATTGATTTGATTAGTAGTGATTTGAGTATTATTCCCACATCTTACTAAAACATTTTCATAGGACTGTATACCCCTTTATAGAGTATAAATATATATATATATATATATATATATATATATATATATATTTATCCAAAAACGGAACAGCACCTCCTACAGGTGAGAGACAGGTGCAAGCTACCATAGCTAATCAAATACAATACAAAAAAGGTAGCAGCACTCTGTATGCACTAAGACAAATAAGGTGAATATATGAAAAAGTGAAAAAGCATTACTGCTAAATAGACTTATAGATAAAATGGAAGCTCTTAGCGCATATAAATGATCATGCATATGTCGAGCCCATCCACCAGCCAACAAGGTGGCTTCCAATCAGATGGGTCCTACTCTAACCCTGACCTATATATATATATATATATATATATATATATATATATATAAAGCTGAGTGTATGTATGTGTATATGTCTGCTAAAGGAATCCGCATCGTTGCAGCTACAATCACGAAATTTGGCACACAGGTACATCAGGTGTCCAGGAAGGTTTTAGACCGGGTCACCACTCTCCAGGACGTACCGTTCCGGAGATATTCCCAAAAAATGCATTAGCCAATTGAAGCCAGGTCACATGACCCTTATCAGCCAATGGAAGCTCGCAGACCGTTAGTCTCCATACACACACAGGTTTCACACCAGGTTTCCATAACAACCCAGTCATTTTTCTCCACTGCTGTATGTCAGCTTTAAAGGGGCAAAGCACTGTGGATGACACTGTTAAAGGGGTATTCTGGTTACCATAAATATAACTTTCAGACTAATTCAACATCAATTATTACCTGATACAATGTAAATGTCACATATTTACCGTTCAGCAGTTATAAAATATGTTTTCTTTCACTGCTACCCACTGTGTTTCCTCATAAATTACCATGGCATCGACCTGTAATTTAGGCCACCCTCAAAAAAAGGACTTAAAAGTCCGCCCCTAGGCCCTGCTAAGCCACGCCCCTGACCCGGTCAGGCCACACCCCTCCCAACTCCAAAGCCGAGGGGGATTTAAAAAATGAAGGTAAAAATCAACTTCTGTCAACTGCAGGGCTGGGAGGGAGGGTGACTTTCTCCCTGCAGCTCATGCTCAGACTGCACAGTGCTGCTGTCTGAGAGTGAGCTGTCAGGGAGGACAGGGAGTCTGAAAGCCGGACTGTCTAGCCTAAAACCAGACCTCTGGCCACCCTAGGGGCAGGCTGCTGTTAGGGTGGCCAGACGTCCGGTTTTAGGCCAGACATTCCAGTTTTCTGGCTCCCTGTCCTTCGTCCGGTGCATTGCCTGGATGGACGCAGGGATGTCCAACCTTTCAGTAGCTCACGCTCAGACAGCAGTGTTGTGCTGTCTGAGCATGAGCTGCAGCAACTGACTGAGGCTTCTGTCATCCTCAGTCAGTCACTAGATCACTCACACATGGAGAGAAACACCGGGCTGTCCCTAGCTCAGTTTCAGTTCAGGAACTTCTTATTCTCCTCTGTGTCTTCACGGGGACCGGAGCTTTAATTTTTGGGGGCGTGGCTGGTGAGGTCCAGCTTTCTGGGGTTAAGCCAGGGGCCCCCCTAGCTGCTGTGGAGGTTACAGTTAAAGGGGAGGGCACTGTGGATGTTACTGTTAAGGGGGCAGGCTGCTGTAGAGGTCACTGTCAAGGGAGGAGGGGACTGTGGAGGCCACTATTAAAGGGGCAGCGGGGGTACTGTGAGGTCACTGTTAAGGGAGCGGGGAACTGTGACAGTCACTGTTGAAGGGACAGTCGCTGTGGAGGTCTCTGTCAAGGGGGCTAGGAATAGTGGCGGTCAGTTAAGGGGACTGTAACCTATGGTTAGTGTTAAGGGTTAGGTGCTGTAGAGGTCATTGTTAAGGGGACGGGCCCCTGTGGAGGTCACTGTCAAGGAGGTAAGATGCTGTGGAACTCACTGTTAAAGGGCAGGCTGCTGTGAAGGTCAAAGTTAAGGGGGTGGGCTGCTGTGTAGGTCCCATTTTAAGGAGGCCATTTTGTGGGGGGGTCAGTGTTAAGGGGTGGGTGGCTGTGGAGTTCACTGTTAATGGGGAGAGTGCTGTAGAGGTCACTGTTATGGGGGATACTGTCAATATCGACACACACAAACATTAAATAGATGAAATATACCCGTGCGAAGCTCCCCAAAACACAATTCAGTGCTTAACTCCCACAGGCCTTGGCGAAGCCTGCTTCTCACACATGGTCACAAGCACACACGCGATGACGTCATTCATAGGTCCTGACCTGCGATGACATCATCACGCTTACCACGTGGTGAACGCGGAGACGTCACTGCAGGTCCTTTTGCAGGTCCTGAAAGAAGAAGAAGAAGGAAGACACCAGCTGCGCGATCAAGTGGACAAGGTGAGTTTTTTTTTTTTTTTTAACCCCTAAAAACCCATTTTATTTAGCATCCTGCCTTAAGAATGCTATTATTTTTCGTTATAACCATGTTATAACGGAAAATAATAAAGGGAAGTTCGGGTCCCCATTGATTTAAATGGGGTCCGGGTTCGGGATGCAGTTTGGGTCTAGAAGCCCTAGAAGGCCATTTTATTTAGCATTCTGCCTTAAGAATTTCCATTATTTTCCGTTATAACAGAAAATAATAAAATTACCCGAACACTGAACTCGAACTTTTTTGTGTGCCTCGTGGCACAGCTCAGCAGAGAGCACGTCAGAATGCAATTCATGCTAATAGATCTATGTTAGGGTGAATGGGATAGAAAGATCCCAGGTTCTAGCCCCCTTATTGTTAAAGTCTAAAAAAAAAAAAAAAAAAAAAAAAAAAAAGACACATAAAAGGTTAGTATATAAAATGAGAATGCTTGGACTGGGAGAGAATGTGTGTATGTGGGCAAGTAACTGCCTCAATGATAGAAAACAGAGGGTGGTTATTAACGGCACATACTCAGATTGGGTCACTGTCACTAGTGGGGTACCACAGAGGTAAGTATTGGGCCCTATTCTCATCAATATATTAATGATCTTGTAGAAGGCTTGCACAGTAAAATATCAATTTTTGCAGATGACACTAAACTGTGTAAAGTAATTAACACAGGAGAGGACAGTACACTGCTACAGATGGATCTGGATAGACTGGAGGCTTGGGCAGAGAAGTGGCACATGAGGTTTAACACTGACAAATGTAAGGTTATGCATATGGGAAGGAATAATGCAAGTCACCAGTACATACTGAATGGTAAAACATTGGGTAACTCTGACATGAAAAAGGACCTAGGAATTTTAGTGAACAGAAAACTAAGTTGTAGAAACCAGTGTCAGACAGATGCTGCCAAGGCCAATAAGATAATGGGTTGCATCAAAAGAGGCATAGATGCCCGTGATGAGAACATAGTCCTTTACAAATCACTAGTCAGACCACACATGGAGTACTGTGTACAGTTCTGGGCTCCTGTGAACAAGGCAGACATAGCAGAGCTGGAGAGGGTTCAGAGGAGGGCAACTAAAGTAATAACTGAAATGGGTGGACTACAGTACCCAAAAAGATGATCAAAATTAGGGTTATTCACTTTCGAAAAAAGATGACAGAGGGGAGATCTATTAACTATGTATAAATATATCAGGGGTCAGTACAGAGATCTCTCCCATGATCTATTTATCCCCAGGACTGTGACTGTGACGAGGGGACATCCTCTGCATCTGGAGGAAAGAAGGTTTGTACACAAACATAGAAGAGGATTCTTCACGGTAAGAGCAGTGAGACTATGGAACTCTGCCTGAGGAGGTGATGATGGTGAGTTCACTACAAGAGTTCAAGAGGGGCCTGGATGTATTTCTGGTGGGTAATAATATTACAGGTTATAGTTACTAGAGAGGGGTCGCATTTACAATCTTGAAATTTGGCAAACAGGTACATCAGGTGTCCGGGAAGGTTTGACACAAGGTTTCAGCTTTCTAGGATGTACGTACCATTCCTTAGATATTCCCAAAAAATGCATTAGCCAATAGAAGCCTGCAGGTAATTCAGCCAATAGAAGCTCGCAGGCCCTTAGTCTCCACATACACACAGTTTTATATCAGGTTTCCATAACAACACAGCCATTTTTCTTCACTGCTGTAGGTCAGCTTTAAAGGGGCAGGGCGCTGTGGATGCTAAGGTCACAGTTAAGAAGGAAAGGTGTAGTGGAAATCACTTTTAAAGAGATGGGGTACTGTGGAGGTCACTAATAAAGAGGCGGCCGCTTTGGAGGTCACTGTTAAAGGGGAGTGCCACTGTGGAGGTCACTGTTAAGGGGGCGGGATTCTGTGGAGGTTACTGTTAAAGGGGTGTGCTGCTGTGGAGTCACTGTTAAGGTGGTGGGATTCTGCGGAGGTCACTATTAAAGGGGCAGGCACTGTGGAGGTCTCTATTAAGGGGAAAGGGAACAGTGAAGGTCACAGTTAAGTGGATGGTCCGCTATGGAGTTCAGTGTTAAGGGGCGGGGTGCTGCAGAGGTCACTGTTAAGGGGGCAGGGTGTTGTGGAGATCACATTTTAAGGGAACGGAGCTCTGTGGAGGTCACTGTTAAGGGGGTGGGTTATTGTGGAAATCACTGTTAACGAGCCAGGTATTGTGGATGTCACTAATAAGGGGGCAGCTGCTGTGGAGGTCACCATTAAAGGGGAGGGCGCTGTGGATGTTACTGTTAAGGGGTCAGGCCGCTGTGGAGGTCACTGTTAAAGGGGCAGCAGGGTACTGTGAGGTCACTGTTAAGGCAGCGGGGTACTGTGATGTCACTGTTAATTGAGCAGGGTACAGTGGAGGTCAATGTTAAGGGAGCACTGTTAAAGGGGCAGTCACTGTGGAGGTCTCTGTTAAGGGGCCGGGAATGGTGGAGGTCACAGTTAAGGGCAGGGTTGCCAACCGTCCGTAAATTTACGGACAGTCCGCAAAAACCGGTTGTTTTTTTCTGCCGTCCGTAGCGTCCGGCAGAAAAAAACACCGTCCGTGAATTTGTGGCCCGAAACACCAAAGTCTGTACTGCGCATGCGTGCAGTACAGACAGTTAAGTTCCCCGCTCACCGCGCTGCTGGGCCGCTGGCCCGCCCCCCGCCGCTGACTGGAAGATAGAGGGCCGGGTGCCGCATGGAGCTGGCGCGCGCGCGCGCACGTGCAGATGCCGGCTTGCTGAGTCCTGTCCTGTGCCGGTCGCCGGAGAGAAGAGGAGGAGGAGTCCTACTGGCCACCAATGAAACTGCCCCTGTCCAGTGTCCAGTGTTCCCTGCCTCCGCTCAGGGCCTTTCCTGGCCCGCTCACCGCCGCGAGTCCTCCCTCATGTCGGCATAGGGAAAGAAGAAGGGAGAAGATCAAGGCCCAGGGTTGCCAACTGTCCGTAAATTTACGGACAGTCCGCAAAAACCGGTTGTTTTTTTCTGCCGTCCGGAGCGTCCGGCAGAAAAAAACACCGTCCGTGAATTTGTGGCCCGAAACACCAAAGTCTGTACTGCGCATGCGTGCAGTACAGACAGTTAAGTTCCCCGCTCACCGCGCTGCTGGGCCGCTGGCCCGCCCCCCACCGCTGACTGGAAGATAGAGGGCCGGGTGGCGCATGGAGCTGGCGCGCGCGCGCACGTGCAGATGCCGGCTTGCTGAGTCCTGTCCTGTGCCGGTCGCCGGAGAGAAGAGGAGGAGGAGTCCTACTGGCCACCAATGAAACTGCCCCTGTCCAGTGTCCAGTGTTCCCTGCCTCCGCTCAGGGCCTTTCCTGGCCCGCTCACCGCCGCGAGTCCTCCCTCATGTCGGCATAGGGAAAGAAGAAGGGAGAAGATCAAGGCCCCAGCCCCCTCCAGAGCGTTGGCGAAGGCCAAGTAACTGTAAGTTTTTATGTGTTTAATGTGTGTGTGTCTAATTGTATGCATACACTGTGCCACACAATATACAGTATACCTCTATACTGTGTATATACTGTATATTGTACAGCATGGCACAGGGGTTATATTGTCCGGCATGGTGTAACCGTCATGCATTTGCTGTACAATATACATTATAATGTACCATGCTATACAATGTACAGTATAATCCATACACCATGCTGTATAGTATACAGTATAATCCGTACACCATGCTGTATAGTATACAGTATAATCCGTACAACATGCTGTATAGTATACAGTATAATCCGTACACCATGCTGTATAGTATACAGTATAATCCGTACACCATGCTGTATAATATACAGTATAATCCGTACACCATGCTGTATAGTATACAGTATAATCCGTACACCATGCTGTATAATATACAGTATAATCCGTACACCATGCTGTATAGTATACAGGTTAATCCCTCCACCATGCTGTATAGTATACAGTATAATCCGTACACCATATTGTATAATATACAGTATGATCGTTACACCGTGCCGTATAATATACAGTATAATCCGTACACCATGCTGTATAATATACAGTATAATCCGTACACCATGCTGTATAGTATACAGTATAATCCCTCCACCATGCTGTATAGTATACAGTATAATCCGTACACCATATTGTATAATATACAGTATGATCGTTACACCATGCCGTATAATATACAGTATAATCTGTACACCATGCTGTATAGTATACAGAATAATCCGTACAACATGCTGTATAATATACAATATAATCCGTACACCATGCTGTATAATATACATTATAATCCATACACCATGCTGTATAATATATAGTATAATCCGTACACCATGCTGTATAATATACAGTATAATCCCTACACCATGCTGTATAATATACAGTATAATCCATACACCCTGACGTACAATATACAGTATAACACCTACACTGTGAGGTTATGCTATATATTATACAGCATGGTGTAGGGATTATACTGTATATTATACAGCATGGAGTACGGATTATACTGTATATTATACAGCATGGTGTACGGATTATACTGTATACTATACAGCATGGTGTACGGATTATACTGTATATTATACAGCATGGAGTACGGATTATACTGTATACTATACAGCATGGTGTACGGATTATACTGTATATTATACAGCATGGTGTACGGATTATACTGTATACTATACAGCATGGTGTACGGATTATACTGTATATTATACAGCATGGTGTACGGACTATACTGTGTATTATACAGCATGGTGTACAGATTGTATTGTACGGGATGGCGCAGGGGTTATACTGTATGTCTTTGATGTGACAATTATTTTGGGTTTTCATATCGCCCACCTTTGATGGCGCTGTGCCCAGCCCTGAGCCGACCCCGCTCAGCAGCTGCCAAGTCTTAGAGGGAACACTGCCCCTGTCTTTCAAAGTTTTCTGCCTGCTGCTGGAGTGGATGCAGGCAGCGTGAGATTGTGAACATAACCCCAGTGTCCAGCAGCCCCATGTACTGCCAGGCACATCTATGGCAGTGTGTCACAGAACTGGGGGCCATATAGGGTATCATTTAAATTACTGAGGGCTCTATAGGGAGCTGTTAGGCTGCTGTGGGGCACTGCTGCAGAGCATTTGAGATACTGGGGAGCTATAGGAGTCATTTAAGCTACTGGGGGCACTATAAGGGCCATTATATTTACTGGAGGGGACCTATTACTTTTTGGAGCACTGAGGGTTTTTATTACTACTTGGAGCACTAAGAGGGCCTTTGTCAATACTGTATTACTACCTGGAGGGCACTTTGAGAGCAGTTTCACTGCCTGGGTTGCCAACTGTCGGTAAATTTACGGACAGTCTGCAAAACCTGGCCCGAACTATGAAATCTGCACTGCGCATGCGTGCGCAGTGAAGGGAAAGGGGAGCCGAAGCATTGCAATGCTCACGCTGGAGAGGAGCGAGGAGGAGGAGTCCCACACTGACCACCAATGAAAGCCCGGCTATTTTTCTAAGTCTTCTGCCTGCAGCATTCCCACCGTCCGCGCCATGCTACAGTGGGACTTGTTTAGCAGCGGAGCTGGTGCTGCTGGCATTTAGTTAAGGTATGGGGGCATTAAAGCTGCTGGAGGGCCACTATAGGGTACAGTAAAGCTACTGGGGGTACTTAAGAGGACAATATAATTACTGGGGGCACAATGGGGGCTATCTAACTTCTGGGGGCACTATGGGGACTACCTGAACTACAGGAGGGCTATCTAACTATTAGGGGTACTATGGGGACTATCTGAACTACAGGGGGCTATCTAAATTACTGGGCCATCTAAATTCTTGGGGCACTACATGGAACTATCTAAAGTGGGGGTACTATAGAAGGCTACCTAAACTTCTGAGGGCAGTAGAGGGGACCATTTAAGTTACTGGGGGTACTATAATGCGTATTATAATTACTGGGACCATTACAGCAGGTCCTTACTATTTCTGGTAGAACTACTGAAGGCACTATGGGAAAAATGGTTTCTATTATGGGGAATTATTACTACCAGGGGTATTATTGGGGGTGTTACTATTATTAGTACAATATGGAGGGCACTACTGCTAAAAGGGCTACTCATGGAGCATTATCACTATTGGGGCACTATTAATAATGGAACACTCTAGGAGAGAATTATTAGTGGGAGCACGGTGACTATATGGGGTCCTACCTATATGGCACTGTTATATCTCCATATCGCCCATTACATCCCTGTCAGTCTTTGTTTACATGGCAGCAGCAATGATGCCAGAAAGTCCAGCGTGTCACAGGCGTCACCACTGCAGCCGTATAAACAAAGCACTCAGTGGCAGGGGTGTAACAGCTGAAGATTGTTAATTTATTTTCCATATGCCATATTTTATGTTTAACTACTGAACAATCCTCTTTATTCTGGGGCGTGGAAGGGGGCGTGTCCTCTAAAAAGGGGGTGTGGTTTATGTCCGTAAAAAATTTGGGGCGTCCGTAAATTTTGGTTCAGTTGTCCAGAAAAATTTGAAAGAAAGGTTGGCAACTCTGGTTAAGGGGACTGTAACCTATGGTCAGTGTTAATGGGCGGGTGCTGTAAAAGTCACTGTTAAGGGGGCCGGCCCCAGTGGAGATCACTGTCAAGGGGGTGGAGTGCTGTGGAACTCACTGTTAAAGGGGCAGGCTGCTGTGAAGGTCAAAGTTAAAGGGGTGGGCTGCTGTGGAGGTCACTGTTAAGGGGGCCGGGTACTGTAGATGTCATTGTTATAGTGGATACTGTCAATATCTTTTAACGACACACACAAACATTAAAGGGAACCTGTCATCAACTTTATGCTGACCTTACTGAGGGCAGTATAAAGTAGTGACATAAATGCTGATTTCAGCGGTGTGTCACTCATGAGCTAAAAGTAAGTGGTTGCTGAGAACCAGCATAATAATCATTGCAGCCCAGGATTTGTAAAGAGATAAATCTACCTGAGAAGAGTCGTGGTTACTCCTACTCTCCTGCTCTCCCGCCCATCTGCTGATGATTGGAAGTTGTCTCCTAGAGAGAAAGGGAGAAAACTAGGTAGAAGACTGTCAATCATCAGCAGGAGGGCAGGGAGAGCAGGTATTCATGAATAACCATGACTCTTCTCATGAAGATTTGACTCTTTTCCAGGCCTAGTCTGCAATGTTTGTGATATTGGTTCTCGGCAACCACTTACTTTTAACTTATAAATGACAGACCGCTGAAATCAACTCACCTGTCTCTACTTTATTCTGCCATTAGTATAGGTAGCATAAAGGTGATGACAGGTTCCCTTTAAATGAAATAGATGAAGTATACTTGTGCCAAGCAGGGTCCTTCTGCTAATATATATTATATATATATTCCTTTCTGCATCATTTTACCATCACATATGGGATGTTGCTGTAATCAGGAGAAAATGGGTAACAAATTATGGGATGTTTTTTCTCTTGTGAAAATGAAAAATTTGAGGCTAAAGCAATATTTTATTGGAAGAAATGAAACTTTTCATTTTCACAGCCAAGTGTTTCCAAATTCCGTAAAATGCTTAGGGGATCAAAGTGCTCAATACACCCCTCAATATATTCTTTGAAGGATGTAGTTTACAAAATAGGGTCACTTTTTGAGTGTTTCCACTGTAGGGGTACGTCAGGGTCTCTTCAAATACAAAATGGTGCCTAAAAACCATTCTAGCAAAATCTGCCTCCATAAACCACATGGCGCTCCTTTCCTGACCACTGCCTTGTGCCCGACAGTAGTTTACTACCACATATGGGGTATTTCTGTAAACTGCAGAATCAGAGTAATGTATATTGAGGTTTATTTTGCTTTTAACCCTTACTGTGTAAGAAAAAATTGATTAACATAAAAAAAAAATCTAAAAAAAAAGACATTTTAAAATTTCACCTCCATTTTCCTTTAATTCTTGTGGAATACCTCAAGGGTTAACAAAGTTTAAAACAACAGTTTTAAATAATTTGAGGGGTGTAGTTTCTAAAATTGGATCATTATGGGTGGTTTCCATTATGTAAGCGCCTCAAAATCTCAAATTTTCTTGATAATTTGAAAATTTGCTCCTAAAATTCTAAGTCTTCTAACGTCCTAAAAAAATTAAATGACATTTACAAAATGATGCCAACATAAAGTACACAAACATAAAATGTAAAGTAATAACTATTTATAGAGGTATCACTATCCGCCGTAAAAGCTGAGAAATTCAGCTGAGAAAATAGTGAATTTTCTCTAATTTATGTTTTTTTTAATAAATAAAGGTAAAACATATTGACTCAAATCTATCACTAGCATGAAGTACAATGTGTCACGAGAAAACAATCTCAGAAAGGCATGGATAAGAAAAACCGTTCCAAAGTTATTACCACATAAAGTGACACGTCAGATTTGCAAAAATCAACCTGGGATTTAAGGTGAAAAGTGTCTTGTTACTGAAGGGGTTAAACTTGTCCAAAATGTGATCAAAAAATTGTTTGTTCGTATTTTCACTCAAACATGATGGAAAAGGAATTTCATGATCAGAACTTCTAGCCTATCACAGTCTGATTTCATACACAAGTCCCCTAGTTTCTTTCGACGTCACACAATACGTAAAGAAAAAGGGGGTGATTTATTAAGACCGGTGTCTATATATCCTTTTAGCTGGCAGTGAATGCGCCTAATTTATGTAGAGGCACCAGCATCTCCACCGCCTGCCTAAATCTACACCAGCTCCCTTGCTGGCATAGATTTAGACCATTTTTTATGCCTAAAATAGGTGTAGTAAATGGTAAATTGGACAGGCCTGCCCGCCCGCCGCCTTTTTTAGACCTGGCGTTAGTGGGAAATTCGCAGATTGTGGCGCAAATAACCTTTGCACCACAGTCTGTGACAGATATATGCCAAAAAGTGGCATATGACTCCCAAAGTTTCTTAATTTTTATGTTAAAATCCATAGCAATTCATTAAGTACCAATGTGCTGTAGAATATAATTATTTCTCCTCTTGAATGATGTCAGCACTTGATTCAAGGACATTTCTTTGTGGCAAATAAAAATGAGGAATAGAAGTAATTTATAAAAGGTATTTCAAAGTATGTAAAAAACATGTTTTATCTGTTTATCTGATCACATTTACACTGCCTGGCCCTGTCAAACAAAGCCCAGAGGATGCAGCAGTTGCAGAGAAAGCTGACCTTCTAGGAGTAAGGGCTATGCCCCGTTGCTCCTAGATGCTCATTTGCATATATTAAAACTTAATTTTTCTCAGCAATGTGGGAACATAAGAACATAAGACCAACACATGCAACAGGTCAACCAGTTTCATAGGTACAAATATGCTGACAGATGCCTTTTGAGTCTTGCAATGTTCCTTAGGTGGAAGTATGAAGAATTAACAATTGCTGATATCTGGTGTACATGGTCTGAGCTTTGAAGGGTTGTGTTTCCTAGGGATAGAGGTGTTGGATGTACACATTTCCATTTTTCTGTCAAGCATGGACCTCAGTCTGCAGAATTTCAGAATGATTAAAACAATGCTAAATAAATGACCAATAAAACCATTAGACAAAAAGTTTGACACTGTATAATTAAATGGGTCCAAGTGTGCAGGATGTAAAAATAACAATCTTACCACATCCTAGCAGGGAGCATGAAGATAAAAAAAAAATGCACGCCCCAACTCATTTCCACTGGGCTACGACGCCAAGTTTCATCAGGGGACTAATATCTGTGCTAACCAAGGTAATGATCTGCAAAATTAAAATAATGCACCACTAGAAATGTTCAAAGGAACCTAGCTGGCAAGCAATCCCCTCACTGATCCAGACGTGTGGCTATATCATACAGGGGGGAATTACAGGCTGGCCCTGCATATGGAAAGTATGAGAGAGTTGTCCTATATGTAAGTTTAAATGGCGGGACTATTTTGCCACTGCTACCACCAGCTCAGGCTCACTGTGGTATGGATTCCTGTGTCCTATTGTATGGAAATTTGTTCCTGAGCTAGTTGGAAGATTTCCTTGATTTTCAGAGTCATCTATCCAAGGTAAAGATAACATAGCTCTATATTTACAACATTTTTGTCATATAGAACAGTGACATGGAAGGCTTTAAGAGACTTGTAAGCCGCCTTAATGATAACTTAGGGCCCACATTTACTTGTGAAATGGGTAAGGATTTCCTGCCATTTCTTGATGTAATCAGGAGAGGCCCTCGAGATTAAGGTAACATAGTAACATAGTTTATAAGGCCGAAAAAAGACATCTGTCCATCCAGTTCGGCCTGTTTTCCTACAAGTTGATCCAGAGGAAGGCAAAAAAAACCCTGTGAGGTAGAAGCCAATTTTCCCCACTTTAGGGAAAAAAATTCCTTCCCGACTCCAATCAGGCAATCAGAATAACTCCCTGGATCAACGACCCATCTCTAGTAGCTATAACCTGTAATAGTGTTACCCTCCAGAAATACATCCAGGCCCCTCTTGAACTCTTTTAGTGAACTTACCATCACCAACTCCTCAGGCAGAGAGTTCCATAGTCTCACTGCTCTTACCGTAAAGAATCATCTACTATGTTTGTGTACAAACCTTCTTTCCTCCAAGGGCAGAGGATGTCCCCTCGTCACAGTCACAGTCCTGGGGATAAATAGATCATGGGAGAGATCTCTGTACTGACCCCTGATATATTTATACATAGTTATTAGATCTCCCCTCGTCGTCTTTTTTCTAAAGTGAATAACCCTAATTTTGATAATCTTTCTTGGTACTGTAGTCCACCCATTCCAGTTATTACTTTAGTTGCCCTCCTCTGAACCCTCTCCAGCTCTGCTATGTCTGCCTTGTTCACAGGAGCCCAGAACTGTACACAGTACTCCATGTGTGGTCTGACTGGTGATTTGTAAAGTGGCAGGACTATGTTCTCATCACGGGCATCTATGCCTCTTTTGATGCAACCCATTATCTTATTGGCCTTGGCAGCATCTGTCTGACACTGGTTTCTACAACTTAGTTTTCTGTTCACTAACATTCCTAGGTCCTTTTTCATGTCAGAGTTACCCAATGTTTTACCATTCAGTATGTACTGGTGACTTGCATTATTCCTTCCCATATGCATAACCTTACATTTGTCAGTGTTAAACCTCATGTGCCACTTCTCTGCCCAAGCCTCCAGTCTATCCAGATCCATCTGTAGCAGTGTACTGTCCTCTCCTGTGTTAATTACTTTACACAGTTTAGTGTCATCTGCAAAAATTGATATTTTACTGTGCAAGCCTTCTACAAGATCATTAATAAATATATTGAAGAGAATAGTGCCCAATACTGACCCTGTGGTACCCCACTAGTGACAGTGACCCAATCTGAGTATGTGCCGTTAATAACCACCCTCTGTTTTCTATCACTGAGCCAGTTACTTACCCACATAAAGACATTTTCTCCAAGTCCAAGCATTCTCATTTTCTATACTAACATTTGATGTGGTACCGTGTCAAATGCTTTGGAGAAGTTCAGATATATGACATCCATTGATTCGCCGCGGTCAAGTCTAGAATTTACCCCCTCATAGAAACTGATTAAATCGGTTTGACATGACCGATCCCTTATGAAGCCATGCTGATATGGAGTTATTTGCTTATTTTCATTGAGGTACTCCAAGATAGCATCTCTTAGAAAACCCTCAAACAGTTTACCCACGACAGATGTTAAACTTACTGGCCTATAGTTCCTGGGCTCTGTTTTTGGACCCTTTTTGAATATTGGCACCACATTTGCTATGTGCCAATCCTGTGGAACACTCCCTGTCAGTATAGAGGTAGAACTGGTATTTATTGTAAACCTACAGCTACCAAATCTTTAAGATGGGAAAGTCATCACTTCTTACCACTCAGACAGTGTATCCCAGTGGGGCTGTACCTTAGATGAGAAAAGAAACTGGTCCACCAAACAGGATTTTATACAGGAAGCACATGCACTCAGAGCCACTGAGAACGGGGTACCCAGATCATGTTATGAAACAGGCATATCAGAAGGTTCTAAATAGCAAATGTAAGCATTTTCTGGATTCACAAGATAAAACAGACCATCTGGTTCACAGTCACTTTCAAGATATACCAGCAGAGGCTAAAAGGTAGCAGCACAAGATATTAGGATGCTTCCATTGTAGTGGCATATGGTTTGGTACATCAGGGATGTGTGTTCAAAAGTAATGTGACAGCACACAC
>ONZH01002882.1:0-13298 GCA_900303285.1 Rhinella marina
TATGAGGTAGAGAGGATTGTCGATTCCAGACTGGTCAGGAACTCTCTTCAATACCTCATTCATTGGAAGGGTTTCGGTCCTGAGGATAGATCCTGGGTCCCTGCTAGGGATGTTCATGCTCCACGATTGGTTAAATCTTTTCATCGGGGACTATCCGTCTAAACCATCCTTAGGGTCTAAGGGTCCGGAGGCCCCTCGTGGAGGGGGGGGGGGGTACTGTCAGGTCTAGTCACCGGAGAACATAGGTGTCTATGTTTTGCTTGGTATTTTGAGTTTTTGTGTGTTTCTGTTTAGTGCCTACTCCTTGCCTTTAACCATGTTCACACTGTGGGTTGTTTTGGAGCCAACGCCCAGCTTCATGTTTGGTTTGTCTACTCAGGGTTAATACTCAGGTGCTGGGCTGAGTGGCTTCTCTGAATCTGGTCCATTCAGAACCTGGGGGTGGGATATCTTCCTGCATAAATACCTACCTTCCTCTCTGCTCCTTGCTGGTTTTTGCAAATCCTTGCTATACCTGCTTGTGCGTTGTATCGTGTGTATTCTGACTGCTGATATTTGACCCTTGGCTCGTACCTGACTACTCTACCGTCTTCTGATTTTGTACTTCGTTATCTCTGGTTTTCTGACACGGCTAGTTGACTATTCTTCAGTGTTTGTTCGTCTCTGTTTGTTGTCCCTTTTCCCTGCACCTTAGTCAGAGTAATTGCAGTCCTCGTGGTTGTCGCCGTGTCATCTAGGACACGGAGGCAATTAGGCAGGGACAGGGGTTGGGGAGAGCTCAGGGATCACATCTCCCTTTTCTGTGTACCCCAACCCTGACAACAATACACCGTTATAAATTAAAATTCTGCAGGGCATGCAAGGTCCCCCTGCTGATGCCAGCACATGTCCAGACCTGTTTAAAGTTAAAAAACTTTTTGATATCAACTCCACTCACCATGTTTAGAGGAAGAAGGATGAGTACAAACCCATAAACACCATTCTAACCGTGAAGCATGGGGGTGCTTTTCATTAAAGGGGACAGGACGACTGCACCATATTGAAGGGAGGATGGATGGGGATATGTATTGCAAGATTTCGGCAACAACCTCCTTCCCTCAGTAAGAGAATTGAAGATGGGTTGTGGCTGGGTCTTCTTCAAATATTTATTTAATTAATAAAATGCAAATTAATTATTTAAAAATCATACAATTTGATTTTCTGGATTTTTCTTTAGATTCTGTCTCCCACAGTTGAAGTATACCTACACTATAAATTTACAGACCTCTCCATTCTTTATAGGTGGGAAAACTTGCAAAGTCGCCGGTGTATCAAATATTTATTTTCTCTAATGTATTTAATTTTTCCTTTCATTTCTGAAATAAAAGGTGTCCTGCGACTTTTGACTCCCTGTAGTACAAAGAGCTGTAGCAGTACCAGCCGTCTGGCCAGTAGTAGTAGTAGCAGCAAGCCATAGTTCTCCCTCACTGGTTCTGATAGGTGGTATATTATTATTGTGGACAAAGAGGATGACATTGTGGACCAGATAGCTCACCCCTCCTCTCAGTCACAGCAGGATGATGTTGATGTCATCTCTGAGTCTGACCATGCCTTGGAGCCAGGGGACAGTGGATTCCTCCTGCCCCTCCTCCTTACAGCCCAGGCAAGACTTTCAGTTTCTTAATTTCTGTCTTCACTGCCCGATCTAGTGGATGCCTTCTTTCTTCCTAATAAGACACAACAAAACCCCATGTGCTATGGAAGATACTCCCTGTTGATGACTCAATTTGCTTATCCTTACTAGGCATCCTTGTTTTCAAAAAAGATGTTTAAATTGTTTGCATTTTTTAAAAATGTCTGCTAAATGTTTTCTAAATGACTGTGGCCTTTCTCCAGCACATTCTCTGTTGCATAACTGCATAGACTTCTGGGGAGGCAGACTGGACCAGTGGACTGAACTGGCCCAGGTTGCCCTAACTGTATTACCTTGTCCAGACTCCAGTGTCATCACACAATAGGTGACATTGTCACACCCAAATGGACAAAGTAGTACTCCACCAGTGTACAAAACATTAAATTTGTCTAAATGAACAAGACTGAGGCTGATGAATAGATTGCTGACGGTGGCTATTGTTGGCTCCATCATTCTACTGCCGTTGTCTACATACCTTCCATAATTTTCTGTACTGTGTGACTACTGATGTCACTGCATCAGCTGCTACTCTTTCTACTGCCACTACCATTACCTTAAAGGGAACCTGTCATCTCCGAAACACCCCCTGAACTAGAGTAAGCGTTGTATAGTGTAAGTGATGCTGAATCCGAATATGTAAGTTTTTTCTTCATACTCACTTCCATATCGACGCTGTGCTCCCACAAACATGCAGTAAAATGCACTCACTGGACTCCGGTGCTCACTCGCATAATGGAGAGGACTCAAAGAAGAGTCCTCTCAATGCATTTTACTCCTGGTTTGTGGGAGCAGAGCGTCGGAATGGAAGTGAGTATGAAGATAAATATTGCATATTTGGATTCAGCATCACTTACACTATACAACACTTACTCTAGTTCAGGGGGTGTTTCAGAGATGACAGGTTCCCTTTAACACAGCTACCACTACTATTAATACTACCTTTAAACAGCCATGCACACATCCACTGTTTTCTCATTTTCATGCTGTGCTGATACTGCCATTCCATATCCTTGCTGTGCTTTGCTGCTCTCAAAAAAGGTAGAATTTTTCATGTTTTTTCATAGCAATCTATGGTTTCTGCAGACAGAGAAATTTTAGGCATTTTAGGCAAATCAGGCATTTGCCTTGTTAAGGCATCATTTTTAGACACTTGTTCAAAACAAGCCACTGTTTTTTTTCCTGATAACACTGTGTGTGTTTAAATGCAATCTGCCCCAATAAGGGACACTTTTTAGAACCTTTTGTGAATAGCATAACAAATGTGACGGTGCAGTGTGTTTTTAAACATCCTATTTGTTAACGCCATCAGCCATGCGTTTGCCCATATCTATGTGTGTTAGTGTCACTCTGATAATTTGAAACAAGTCTGAATTGATTCAGACCTGTTTTGAGTTTTTTTGACATATTAGACTAATCGCACAGAAAAAAAGAAGTTTGTTCAGCTTTAGAGCACATGCTTACCACAGACTATAAATCCTTTGAGAAGTAACATTTCTACAAAGAATGAGCCTGACTCTTAAATGAACGTAAGAATGAGTATTGAAGGATGATGAGAATTCTTGAGGTGTTTACAGAATTATATACCTCTAAACTATGAGCCAAACAAAAGAATACAATAATTGGATGACTTTCTAGGTACTCTACCTTCAGAAAAGGAAATATTAGGTACCCTGATGACCAAGAAAGAATTTATGGGTGCATCTGCAGGACACTCTAGACTTTTTCCCCTCTATCAGCCACTAGAGCCAGACTTCACAGTGTTGGCCCAATCATGGTAACATAGTAACATAGTTTATAAGCCGAAAAAAGACATCTGTCCATCCAGTTCGGCCTGTTTTAATACAAGTTGATCCAGAGGATGGTTTTAGGTTAATTTGTGTAGCTCAGAGCTTGTGGTTCTTCCATTGCAATCAAAATACAACACCATTTATTGATTATGGAAGATTCTTTTTTTTTGTACATTACACCATTATTGTCACAGTGTAGTTCATTTTGTCACAGGTTGCCATACGTACTCGCTGGTTGGTTGCTATGATTTAGCTGAGCTGCGATTTCTGAGGCTGGTGACTCGGATGAACTTATCCTCCGCAGCAGAGGTGACTCTTGGTCTTCCTTTCCTGGGGCGGTCCTCATGTCAGCCAGTTTCTTTGTAGCGCTTGATGGTTTTTGCGACTGCACTTGGGGACACTTTCAAAGTTTTCCCAATTTTTCGGACTGACTGACCTTCATTTCTTAAAGTAATGATGGCCACTCGTTTTTCTTTACTTAGCAGATTTTTTCTTGCCATAATCCAAATTCTAACAGTCTATTCAGTAGGACTATCAACTGTGTATCCACCTGACTTCTGCCCAACACAACTCATGGTCCCAACCCCATTTATAAGGCAAGAAATCCCACTTATTAAACCTGACAGGGCACACCTGTGAAGTGAAAACCATTTCAGGTGACTATCTCTTGAAGCTCATCAAGAGAATGCCAAGAGTGTGCAAAGCAGTAATCAAAGCAAAAGGTGGCTACTTCGAAGAACCTAGAATATAAGACATATTTTCAGTTTCACACTTTTTTGTTAAGAATATAATTCCACTTTTGGTCTGTACTGTACGTGTAGTTGCGACTGTGTGATCTGTGGCTTTTATTGGTCTCCCTGTGCCTTCACTGTTCAGTTCCCTATTGTTATGGCTGTGTAGACTGGCTGCCCTTTCACTCACATTGGCTGTGGTGGATTCCGTGTATACCAGTTGTTTGCTTGGGCATTCTGGCTGCAGTATATGCAACCTGTGTGTGAACTGTTCACTGATGTGATTCTTTTTACTCCTGGTTTGTGTGGGATTAACGTTCTCTGTTCTGTCTGGGTATGTCTTCTTGATGGTTAGACGATCTTGTTACCTTACTATATTATCCTGTGTGCTGTGGGTTTGCAGTGAGTCTGTCACTCGCTTTGCTGGGTGCAGGAGCTATGACCTCGGGATATTCCATCTGCCCTGTCTGTGTGGTCACCTAGTAAGACATCAATGTCACCTTGTCCAGTTCTATTGCCTGTTTATGCAGCTCTGCCTGTGACCGCCATGCATCCATTTCGCATGGGGTCCAGAAATAAGCTTGTCTGCCTGTCTGTGCAGCTCTGTCTGTGACCACCAGCAGATTATTGAGAAATGCCAACATACGCAGTGAAGTAGTTGACCTCTATATGGACCTTTTACATTTAGTCCTTACTGAGAACTACTTCATATTCCAGGACACCTTCTACGTGCAAAAACAGGGTACCACGATGGGGGCTCATATGGCGCCCCCCTACGCAAACGGCTACATGTCTGTTTTTGAACAAGATCATGTATACACATGCCCTCTTTTTCAGAAACATGCAATCGTCTGGAAAAGACATATAGACAATATCTTCTGTATCTGGACTGGGGACACTACATCGCTTCTAACCTTTACAACCACTCTGAATTCCATAAGACCAGAACTACAATTTACCCTTCACAGTAGTACATCATCCATCAGTTTCCTGGATACAGTGGTTCAAAAATCGGAAGATGCTCTCCACTAATCTATACATAAAACCTACAGATCATAATAGCTTACTACACTTTTCCAGTTTTCACCCCGCCAGCGTTAAAAAATCCCTACCTCGTTCACAATTTGAAAGGGTATCTCGTATAGTTGTCAATGAATCCATCAAGAAGGATAGACTAGCTGAAATGTCCTCACGGTTTAGCGCCAGAGGTTACCCTGAAAAAATTATCCAAAAAAAAAAAAAATATCCAGGAAGGCCTGTCCAAAAAACTTGAATTTAGTAAAATCCAGGGCCCCAGAATACCTTTTATCCATACTTACCATCCTTTCGCCCAGAAAATACAACATATTCTCCGCAGACACTGGCCTCTCCTACATAGGGCCTATCCGCATGTACAGGAATTTGCACAACCCATACTACCCTGTAATAGACGTCCCAAAAATCTTAGGGACAGACTAGTTAGGGCAGATGAAGGCTCTAGCACTAAGATACCCAGGCAGACCTTTCTAAAAACGCAATGCAAAGGGACTTTCCCCTGCCTTCACTGCATGCAGTGCTCTCACATCATTAAGGGTAAGGAGTTCTACCACCCCCATAATGGCAAAGCATATCAGGTGGATGGATTCTTCACATGTGATTCATCTAATGTAATATCCATTATCAAATGCCCCTGTGGTCTAATATATGTAGGTGAGACGACACAGTGCATTAGGGATAGGATCGGAAAACACAAATCCTTCGTTTCCAGGTAATTGACCAGGTCGAAATACCCAGGAGAGGCGGTAACATCACACGACTACTACAACAAAGGGAGGCATTCTGGATCCACCATCTGCAAACTCTGGAACCTAGGGGCCTTAACAGAGACTTCGATCTAGGCTGTTTCTTATAGAGACGTTTTGTATACTCAGTGTAGGCCTCACACATCTTGTGAAATATTTCAAAACTTGC
The DNA here is from genome assembly GCA_900303285.1 of Rhinella marina. Classification (NCBI taxonomy): domain Eukaryota; kingdom Metazoa; phylum Chordata; class Amphibia; order Anura; family Bufonidae; genus Rhinella; species Rhinella marina. Next base: position 6,141 of record ONZH01002882.1, read on the forward strand.
GGTTTTTGACCTTATTACCAAAGTACATGTTTACAGTATCCAATATGTTATATGCCTGTTACTAACCATATACCTCTTTTTTTAGACCCAGTATTAGTGGAGTATCGGAGACCATCCATCATCAGCATGGTATCCTTAACATTTGTCACAATTTTGCTCTCTATACGGTGTCTTTATATTGATCTCCAGTGGTTTAGTTTTGCCCCTGTAGTTCATACATAATGAGCACTATGTATTTCCTATCTCCTTGAGTTGTCTTCCCCGGTCCGTTCTTAGCGCATGCGCAGAGGAACAGAGCACTCGGCAGCCATATCGGATTATCCAAAACAGAAGGGAAGCGTACGCACATGCGCATTCGCACATGCGTACGTAAGCATACGCAAAAACACTGAACTCCCGGCGGCCATATTTGAATATACTCTTCCGGGATGGAAATGTACGCATTTCCTCCCGCCGACCAGCCCCGCCCGACCGCAGCGTGGGCCTTTCAAAAGGACGTGCCATTCTTCAGCACACACAGTGCCCTTCTATTGGGCTTCTGCCCCTTGCCATACAGCGCGTCACGGTGCCACTGCGCACCCATCTGATACATATCTGCACGGTTGCCCACAACAACCACATTCCAGCATTGCGCCTATTACAGGTATGGAACACCATTTTATGGGAGCTTCATTACTCCACTTAGCCGATCCTGCATGTGTTGTATGTATTTATTTATACATCAATCTGTAAGTGTATTTTTCTGACCATTGCCTCTTATCAGAGATTCTCCTTAACCTTCTGACACCATATAATTCATTGCAATACGTCCATAACTCTGCACTTTGCGTTCACAACTATGCAATTTACAATTTGACCAGTGTTGTGCTATTAGTGACTGGTTAGATTACCATAATCTTTGTCTTATAGTTTATAACAAACATTGCGACTTTGTCCCATCTACCTTTTTCTATATACCCATGTACTATATACCTTACAACAGTATACTATTTGACTTAATTTCTCTGAATTGTGACAAGTTTGCCAAATCTGTCTTTGATCGCATATATTTCCTGCATCATTACCCTGTAACCTATACCATTGTATATACTTATTTTTCGCTCTCCTGTGTGTTTTTAGCTAATTGATAAAGGCTACTTGCCGAAAAACGTTCTTTTCTGTAAGCTGTTCTGTAAGCGCACAATAAAAGCTTCCTTTAAGCAACTACTTGGGAGTACAGGAATCTTTGTCTTCACTTGTGACCACCATGCGTCTGTTCCGCATGGGGTCCAGGTATCTGCTTGTCCCCTGTCTATGCAGCTCTGCCTGTGGCTGCCATGCATCCTTTCCACATGGGGTCCAGGCATCTGTCTTGTTTTCTGGTTCCCATTTTGTCCTGTCTGAACAGTGTCCTGTCTTCGGTTATGTCTGGGTTCATCTTGATGTGCCTAGGTTCCAGCTTGTCTTGCATTTTTATGGACTGCTGGTGCTTGCACCAGCGTTAGTCTCAGCAGGCAAGTGGCCAAGTGCACTGGGACTATCCAGGATGTGCGACCTGTGGACCCTCAGTTAAGTCCATCCCCACCATTAGGGGCTCTGTCTAAAACAAGGCTCACTGAGTCTCCGCCCTCTGGGTTTGGCGCCAAGTCAAACCTGTGCATTTGGTCCAGTTGTATTACCTGGCACTTTACCCTTACCAGCTGGTCTAATTTCCTGCCATGTCTGTATCTGTGTGAATAAAGTATTTGTTTTGGTTCTTGTCAGATTGCTTAACTTGTGTTGTTTTCCTGAGAGATGTTCTAGGGGTCTATATGACCCTTGCTAGAATGTGACTTATGTGGAGACTTAAGTTGGCTCAGTTGGGTCTTAAGTAACACAGGTTACAGCCTTCTCTTTCCAGGAATGATACTTACAAGTACACTATATGGTATTGAAGCACCTACACATTAATACTAAAAGATATTTTATGATATCCCATTCTAAATCCAAAAACATTAGAGATGAGTGAATCTTCAAAAATTCACTTCGGTGAATAATCGACAAATTTCTATCAAGATTCGTCCTTAATATGAATTTATTCAGTCAAAGTTGCGTTAAAAAATAATTGTTGTTTTGCGAACATTACTGCACAAATTACGAACATACAGTCTAAGCATTGTTAAAAGTACGCTACTGAACTCCATACGTAAGCATTAGCGTACAAAGTGCATACAAATCCTTAGCGTACTGTTGACTCGGGTTTGCATACGTGTGACTCTAGGCCGCTGTGTACAGTCCTCAGAGGCAATCCATATGAGCTAGAAAAGTAAGGGCATAATTTACCATACACACCATACAATAAGTGTATAATAGGACACATTGCAGTACCGGATAAAGAATACACACAATTGGCTAAAGTGCTTGAACATTGCTGAACCTGTTAAAACATTATTGCTAAAATACTGCAAATACATAATTATGCAAACATTTTAGTGCAACTGATTTCACATTTGCAAGCATAATAGGCCCAGATATATGTTTCAGTCTCTCCTCATGGCTGCTTGGGATAAAACATTGGAACACATAGTCCAAAATTCATTCAATTGTAATCCAAAAAAGGTACTTTTGTAATCCAAAAAGGTAACGTGTAATTCACATGGATAATATAACGTAGCAGCAAATAGAGAACCCTTTTTGCAAAGGGGGCTCCTAAATAACCTGAGAAGAGGGGAAAAGGGAAAATAAGCGCGGTTAGGCTCAACTGAGAATTTTCTGGAGAATGGGGGGGTGGGGAGTCCTGACTAGCCATGTCCATCTGGATGAGAGTCAAACAGGGGGCAATAAAAACAAGATAAACTAAAAACAAGTGCCCACTAGCTCTTACCCGTCAAGTGCAGTCCATGTTGTGGCTCCCATAGGTCCAGACCATGAGGTGTCCTTTAAATCAGCCAGACAGAAACAGCCAGTTGTAGAAGGGTACCTCAGATGAGGGACCTGAAGTCTTCCTCGCTGCTACTGATCCTGACCCTCTGCTGCTAGAATTTGGACTTGACTGGGTGGTGGTCACACTGGTGAGCGCTGCTGCCACTTGAGCCTTCACTTTTCTGGATACTCCTGCCAGGGCAGCAGGGGTAAGGACTTCTGGTTGCAGCGATTCAGGCAAGGCTGCACCCAATGAAGAACCACCTGCTTCCCTGGCTGCTACTGACAACATTTTCCATTGTAGCTGGTACTGGATCACCGTGGGCTGAAAAGTGAAGGATGATGTAGTCAGCTGATTCAGGTGAAAGGACTGTGATGGTAGTGGTGGTGGCAATCCTGGGATCAGAGGCTCCAGCTGTGGCTCTGGTTTCTCTCTGAAATGGAAGGTGCCATCTGGTGACTCTTGTAGGCAGTGCACGCGTCCTTCAGCTGCTGGATCATCCAACCAGATCTCAGCTGGCGATGCAGGTACCAGGGGCTTTGACAATAACGTTACCTGGGTAGTAAACGGGCCATTCAGGGATGCCATGGGGGTATATTCGACCTGATTCCCCACATATAGGCTGTGACGGGCTTGAGGTAGGTAAGACCATTTCACAGACCTGCGGCCCACAAAGTACTCCTTGCCGTCCTCATTGTCCACAAGGAAGCCACTGCCTTGCTCCACTGAAAACCAGAGGATGGTTCCTTTGAGCCGTTCCAGTGTAGGGTCTCCCGGCCTCGATGGCCAAGAACTTGGATGACCCAGTCCTCCACCGCTTTCTTATAGTCCCATAGGGTCTGGGCATGGGCCATCACTGATGCAGGCACGATAGGATTCTGCTCCATGGAAGGTGTTCTCCTCCTGGGTGGTGGAGTGGACACTCCAGCCACCTTCGCCGTACCAGCCGGCACGGTGGACACCTCCGGTGTCCATGTGATTCTTGTGATCATTTGCGTCACTCTGATCTCTTCAGGACTTTCCGGTGGTTTGGGCTTGGTACCCCACACCATCTCTCCCCACTTTGGGCGTAGTTGCTTTGCCATGCTGTCCTGTTCACCGCTCGCTTGAACCGGAGAGGAGGGCGGAGTAATGGGGGAGGAATCTTTACTCCTTATACTTGCAAATAGATAGTTCCCGGTGGGCCGGGCTGGTTTTTCATGCTTCTGAGGGGGCGTATCTTCACTTTCCCGTTCTTGAGGAGGTGTATCGTAATTTTCCCGCTACTGGGGGCCGGGGGGGCAAGAAGAATGTGTAAGTAGCGTACGTAGTGTTAGCATTCAAAATTTTAAGAACATTTAAGAATCGTACAAAGCGAATCTGAATGAATCCGGATACACTTTGGAGTAGGAAATAAGGAGGATTTGTAAAGAATATACGAAGCGACAAATAGATTCTCTCATCTCTAATAAGCATTAATATGAAGTTGGTTCCCCTCTGTAGCTTAGTTTCCATTCTCAGGAAAATTCTTTCTGCAAGAATTTGTATGATGTCTATGGGAATTTGTGGCAATCATCCAAAAAGGCATTTGTGAAGTCAGACATTAATGTTGGATGAGAGGGTCTCCATTCTAGTTAATATGAAAAGTTTAAGTCAGGGATGAGGTAAAGGCTCTGTGCAGCCAGTCAAGTTCTTCCACACCAAACTCCCCCAACCATATCTTTATGGAGTTTGCTTTGTGCAGGAGGGCACTGTCAAAGAAAAGGGCCTTCCCCAAACTGTTCATAAAAAGAGGTCCGACCCCAAAAAGTACCCAATAGCATTATCTCTCCTTAACCAAACTTTACAGCTCCCACAATGCAGTCAAGTAGGTAATATTCTCCTGTAACTCGCCAAACCCAGACTCATTCATCAGACTGCCAGATAGAATAGACTCATTGCTCACTCCAGAGAAGATGTATCCCTGGCTCCAGAGTCTAGTGGCACCATGCTTTACACTACTCGTTCCGATGCTTAGCATTGTACTGGGTATTGGAAGGCTTGCATGCAGCTGCTCGGCTATGGAAACCCACGTATGAAGCTCCTGGCACAGTACAGATTTTGTGCTGATGTTTATACCCGAGTAGGTTTGTATTGGAGTCAACAGAGTTTTAGTGATTTTTATTAATTAATAATTTTTATTAAATATATGCCTCAGCACTCAGAGACTCCACTGTAACTTTACGTGGTCTCCAATTCATGGCTGAGTGCTTCGGTTCCTAAACTGATACAAGAACAGGTGGTGATGTCATTAGGCTTCAGACCTACTGACTTGTAGCCTATGAGGCTGAATAGCATTAATGGAAGCTATAGGCTCCCATGCTCCACCATAAAATGACAACGTCTTTAAAACTGGTCTAAAAAATATGTCATGTTAACAAAGCTAACCCAGTGGTTATATTGTATTACCTTATGACATATACAGTGTGTATGCAGGCTGGTTTAGCTGTAATGTTCATGCTTTGTCATCTCTATTATAATGATTTTACAGTTTGTTTTAATATGTTTTTCAGCTGATCAATATACTGTACTGGGCAGCAAATCTATCCAAGGGCAACATCTGCATGGAGTTTGTATATTCTCTCTGTGCATTGCCATGGTGCGACTGACTCCCTTTGTCCACAACCTTCCCCTCACCTTCAGTCCTGTATAAGTAAAGCATATTGCAAGGGTTTTTCCTTTTTTTTTTTTACCTGAGGATATCCATAGATCCCAGTTATCTCCGCTATGGACAGACTGGAGGAAGACGTCAAGTGTCCAATAAAAGCCACCACTTTGTTCTTCTCATCACAGCTGTAGTTGGGGACGGCTTCTTCTCGTCCTGACAGTATACTCAGTACACTCTGTACAGCTTTATGTTCTAATATACCGGAGTCATAGATCTCGTATCCCAGAGTGATATTAGGTAAGAGGTCAGATCTTCTGTTTATTTCTTCTATGGTGAACATGAAGACCAGGAGATGTCTCAGTAATTGAAGAGATGGTCTACAAGATGTATAAAAATGATTACATCATATTGACCATGTGTCTTTATACTAAAGCCATGGATAATATTAGTTTTATTTATATATGCCATATTTCTATGTACAAAATTGTAAGGACATAGCTTTTGCAGGAGGATAGATTTAGAAACACCTCTTTCAGGGGCAAATAGACATTATTAAATGTATCACTACCTTGTTGAAGAAGAAATCCAACTATAACATAGTTACTACAGTTGTATAGTTAAAGGAGTTGTCCGATACCCATAATTTCACCCAGACAGCCCGCCTGACAAGAACATCGGAGCTGAATTGTGCAGGGATTCAGCCTGGCAGTGACCCCAGTGATGTCACCGGCACTGATGGGCGGGCTTTAGCGCTGTCCTAGCCTGTAAAACGACTAAGGCAGTGCTAAAGCTGGCCCATCAGAGCCGGTGACGTGACCAAACACACTGCTGGGCGGAAGTCTCTGCACGGCAGTGAGTTGTTAGTAAACAAGAAAAGCCTTGCCCTGCGCGATCTAGCGTCGGCAAAGGGAGTGCATTGAAGAATAACATGCTCCGATGCTCTTGTCAGGCAGGCTGTCTGGGTGAAATTATGGGTATGTCCTGATTAGAGATGAGCGAGCACTAAAATGCTCGGGTGCTCGTTATTCGAGTCAAACTTTTCCCGATGCGCGGGTGCTCGTTTCGAGTAATGAACCCCATTGAAGTCAATGGGAGACTCGAGCATTTTTGCAGGGGACCAAGACTCTGCCTAGGGAAGGTTGGGTGAAAACCTGGAAACATCAGAAAATGATGGAAACACCACGGAAATGGACAGGAAACAGCAGGGACAGCATGCATGGATGCCTCTGAGGCTGCCTAATCCCACCATTACCCCAAATTCTCCTGCAACAGCCTGGTGGTTACCCTCATGGCAATTGTGCTCACCCAGACCAAGAAAGGCGAGGCACATATCCCATCACATGTTAGGGAAGCACCCAACTAGGTGCAAAGAAAAATTGTTTAGAGAGAGGGCCTGTAGGTGGACCTCCGGAAAAATTGTTTGGAGAGAGGGCCTGTAGGTGGACCTCCGGAAAAATTGTTTAGAGAGAGGGCCTGTAGGTGGACCTTCGGAAAAATTGTTTAGAGAGAGGGCCTGTAGGTGGACCTTCGGAAAAATTGTTTGGAGAGAGGGCCTGTAGGTGGACCTCCGGAAAAAATTGTTTACAGAGAGGTCCTGTAGATGGACCTCCAGAAAAATTGTGGTAAAAGAGTGCAGTTGGACCTCTAAAAA
>ONZH01002883.1:0-57130 GCA_900303285.1 Rhinella marina
GGCTGATATTAGGGATGAAAGCCCAGGACCAGCGACACTGCAGCAGGACGTTTCTCCTAGAAACCAGGAGGATGACCACTGCAGAAAGGATGGGAAAAGGAGAGCAACAAAGGACAGACAGATACTGGTGGTAGGGGACTCTATTATTAGGCGGACAGACAGGGTCATCTGTCGCCGAGACCGTGAATACCGAACAGTGTGTTGTCTCCCGGGTGCTCAGTGCATATCGCGGATCGGATTGACAGATTGCTGGGTGGGGCTGGGGAAGACCCGGCGGTCATGGTACACATTGGCACCAATGACAAAGTCAGGGGGAGATAGAAGGTCCTTAAAAATGATTTTAGGGAACTAGGAGAGAAGCTCAAGTCCAGGACCTCCAAGGTAGTGTTTTCAGAAATCGTACCAGTGCCACGAGAATCACTAGAGAGACAACGGGAGATTAGGGAGTTAAATAAGTGGCTCAGAGGCTGGTGCAGGAAGGAAGGGTTTGGGTTCATGGAGAACTGGGCCGACTTCTCTGTCGGCTACAGACTCTACAGTAGGGACGGGCTGCACCTTAATGGGGAGGGTGCAACTGCCCTGGGGGAAAAAATGGTTAGACGGCTGGAGGAGCTTTTAAACTAGGATCTGGGTGGAGGGTGGGGGGTAATACTAATAAGGGAGTAGATAGTGTAGATAGAGAGTGGGTCATAGGAGGGGAGAGTGGGGGGTTAGTGGGGGTTGGGATTAGTGAGGAATGTAGGGAGAATATTGGGCAAAACATCAACCAAAGTAACCCAAAAACCCCGGATATTCACTTCACAGGTAATAGTAAATTAAAAAGGGGGGTAAAAAATATACATAGACCTCTTAACTGTATGTACACTAATGCCAGAAGCCTGACTAATAAAACTGGTGAACTGGAGTTAGTGATGTGTGAGGAGGACTATGACATAGTGGGAATAACTGAGACATGGCTGGATGATAGCTATGACTGGGCAGTTAACGTACAGGGTTACAGTCTGTTTAGAAAGGATCGCCAAAACCGGAGAGGGGGAGGCGTCTGCCTTTATGTAAAGTCCTGTCTAAAGCCCACAATCTGGGAAGATATAAGTGAGGGACATGAAGATGTGGAGTCACTGTGGGTAGAAATAAATGGAGCCAAAAACAATAATAAAATACTAATAGGAGTTTATTATAAACCCCCTAGTATACCAGAGCCCATAGAAAATCTACTTCTAAACGAAATAGACGAGGTGGCAAATCATAATGAGGTCGTTATTATGGGGGATTTCAACTACCCAGATATAGGCTGGAAAACTGAAACCTGTATATCTCATAAAGGAAACAGGTTCTTGGAAATAACCAAAGACAATTACATTTCCCAACTGGTTGAGGACCCAACTAGAGGGACGGCCATACTGGACTTAGTATTAACCAATAGACCTGACAGAACAACAGATGTGCAGGTTGGGGGACACCTGGGAAATAGTGACCATAATATAATAACCTTCCAACTGTCATTCAAAAGAGCGTACATACCTTATGGGAATATAAGGTTAAGGAACAAGAAAAAAACAATGTGGATAAACAGAACTGTAAAGAAAGCAATAAATGACAAACGTTTAGCATTTAAATCACTAAAACAGGAGGGGAGCGAGGGAGCATTGAAAAACTATAAGGAAAAAAATAGAATATGTAAAAGACAAATAAAAACTGCCAAACTAGAGACCAAGAGATTAATTGCCAAAGAGAGTAAAACTAACCCTAAAATGTTCTTTAATTATATAAATGGTAAAAAGTATAAACCTGAAGATGTCGGCCTCTTACAGAGTAATGAGGGGGGAGTTGCAGAGAGCGATGAGGAGAAAGCAAAGATACTAAATATCTTTTTCTCCACTGTATTCACTGAGGAAAATAAACTGTCAGATGAAATGCAGAATATAAAAGTAAATTCCCCATTAAAAGTGCCCTGTCTGACTCAGGAAGAAGTGGAGCTGCGTCTTAAAAAGATTAAAATGGACAAATCGCCAGGACCGGATGGCATACACCCCCGTATCCTAAGAGAATTAAGTAATGTCATCGCCAGACCCTTATTTCTGATATTTAAGGACTTTATACTGACAGGGAGTGTTCCACAGGATTGGCACATAGCAAATGTGGTGCCAATATTCAAAAAGGGTCCAAAAACAGAGCCCGGGAACTATAGGCCGGTAAGTTTAACATCTGTCGTGGGTAAACTGTTTGAGGGTTTTCTAAGAGATGCTATCTTGGAGTACCTCAATGAAAATAAGCAAATTACTCCATATCAGCATGGCTTCATGAGGGATCGGTCATGTCAAACCAATTTAATCATTTTGTATGAGGAGGTAAGTTCTAGACTGGACCGCAGCGAATCAATGGATGTCGTATATCTGGACTTCTCCAAAGCATTTGACACTGTACCACATAAAAGGTTAGTATATAAAATGAGAATGCTTGGCCTGGAAGAAAATGTCTGTATGTGGGTAAGTAACTGGCTCAGTGATAGAAAACAGAGGGTGGTTATTAATGGTACATACTCAGGTTGGGTCACTGTAACTAGTGGGGTACCACAGGGGTCAGTATTAGGCCCTATTCTCTTCAATATATTTATTAATGATCTTGTAGAAGGCTTGCACAGTAAAATATCAATTTTTGCAGATGACACAAAACTGTGTAAAGTAATTAACATAGAAGAGGACAGTACACTGCTTCAGATGGATCTGGATAGACTGGAGGCTTGGGCAGAGAAGTGGCAGATGAGGTTTAACACTGACAAATGTAAAGTTATGCATATGGGAAGGAATAATGCAAGTCACCAGTACATACTAAATGGTAAAATATTGGGTAACTCTGACATGGAAAAGGACCTAGGAATTTTAGTGAACAGCAAACTAAGCTGCAGAAACCAGTGTCAGACAGCTGCTGCCAAGGCCAATAAGATAATGGGTTGCATCAAAAGGGGCATAGATGCCCGTGATGAGAACATAGTCCTGCCACTTTACAAATCACTAGTCAGACCACACATGGAGTACTATGTTCTGGACTCCTGTGAACAAGGCAGACATAGCAGAGCTGGAGAGAGTTCAGAGGAGGGCAACTAAAGTAATAACTGGAATGGGTGGACTACAGTACCCAGAAAGATTATCAAAATTAGATTCCAAAGAAGAAGAGATGAAGAGCGGCACTCACCAATGTAGTCAATGCTTTATTCAAACTTTGGCAAGTACATCAAGGTACAGGAGCAGGCGGCGTACTCTAACAAGCATAACATGGGCGACGGCCGTTTCGCGCACCTTGCGCCTCGTCATTGGTGAGTGCCGCTCTTCATCTCTTCTTCTTTGGAATTGGATTTATTTAGTCTGTCGCTGTCAGTGTTGGAGCTGAGCACCACCTGAGTCATTTGGTTACTCCCTGTTTTATTCGACAAGATGTCCACATTTATGCGATGAATAGCGGAGTTGTAGTGCCATCCCATACTCTTTTCTCCACGTCTTGAATTATCAAAATTAGGGTTATTCACTTTAGAAAAAAGACGACTGAGGGGAGATCTAATAACTATGTATAAATATATCAGAGGTCAGTACAGAGATCTCTCCCATCATCTATTTATCCCGAGGACTGTGACTGTGACGAGGGGCCATCCTCTGCGTCTGGAGGAAAGAAGGTTTGTACACAAACATAGAAGAGGATTCTTTACGGTAAGAGCAGTGAGACTATGGAACTCTCTGCCTGAGGAGGTGGTGATGGTAAGTTCACTAAAAGAGTTCAAGAGAGGCCTGGATGTATTTTTGGAGGGTAATAATATTATAGGTTATAGTTACTAGAGAGGGGTCGTTGATCCAGGGAGTAATTCTGATTGCCTGATTGGAGTCGGGAAGGAATTTTTTTTCCCCTAAAGTGGGGAAAATTGGCTTCTACCTCACAGGGTTTTTTTGCCTTCCTCTGGATCAACTTATAGGAAAACAGGCCGAACTGGATGGACAGATGTCTTTTTTCGGTCTTATAAACTATGTTACTATGTTACTATAAACAAGCTCGAACAGGAACTGATGATTTCCTATGTAAGAGCAGAATATTACAAGGACAGATCCACTCTAATATGTAAGTTCAGCTGAAATATAGTACGTGAGTCTGCTCACAATATTGTTGTGCTGTTTTGGATAACAGTCTAGAAGACCTGTCCCTGTCATACACTGGCCTTATATACAGTAGGAGATGGGGTCTGTCCCTGTAGACAGATTATGTAACAGATACACTTTAAATAATATCTTTTAAATAGTTTTCAAAAATGTATTTTTGGTATAGAAATAAAATAATGTGCAAAACCAGCAAGAAAGGAAATGCCTGTTCTAATTAAGGATCACAATATCATTGTCAGCAGCAGCTTGTGCACTACTAGGCACAGATGTGTTGTTTTTTCTAGCAGAAGATTTGTGTGCCTTCTTTTGTCCTGTTGTAGACTCTCTTTGCTTTTGAACGACTGGAACCCTTTCTTGATACCGCAGAGTAAACAAAGGTGCTAGCCTCTTGGCAGGAGAAGACGCTCCTTCTTTGCTGATGACTTGTCCGCTTGAAGGACCTGCTTCAGTTCCTCGTACACCTGAAGATTCTGTACACGTCGGTTCAGATGTCCTCAATACTTGACGATAACCACAGATCTGGATCAACAAAGGATATAATTTCAAGTACTGGGTCCCCGAAAGGCATTGCTTTTTTCATGTAATCTAGTGCTTTGCAATAAAAGGCAACAGTCCCTGGGCAAATTTCTGGAACATGGCGGGTATGATCAGGTTCTCTCACCTCGAATACTTACTCGTTTCAAACCTAATAAGGATATCATCCTGGCCCAGATGTACAGATAGATCAGAATAATCAATGTCCATGATGTTTTCAACTCTAGATATTACAAATGGCTGGACAAATATCACCAGCAAGTCTCTGTACAGGTTTAACATTGCTTGGTACAAGTGATGGGCCATTGGTACTTCTGTCTGTAGCAGTACATTAAAAGCATTGTAGGGCAGAGTTGACAAACAAAAGAAACCTAGGACCTGTCTAAGATGACCCTTCCTCTGTGCTACCAAAGTGTATTTTTGTTTCAAGTACCACTTTAAATTTTATTTTTGAAATAATTAAAAGTTTTGTTCATTAATAGCCACTGAGTACTTACAGAATGATAGCCATCCATCCCTCTAGTGAATTACATTATGTTAGACAGTTTGTGGAAAAGGACATTTATGTGGACGACTGTTCACTGCCTACAAATAAGGCTACAATCAGTCTTTTTAAAGGGAACCTGTCGGCTCTGAAACACCCTCCAAACTACAGTAAGCGGTGTATAGTGTAAGTGACTGAGTCCGGTTATGTAATTTTTATCTTCATACTCCCTTCCATTTCGTCGCTGTGCTGTGACAAACCTGCAGTAAAATGCTCTCAGTGGACTCCGGTGCTCACTCACATAATGGAGAGGACTCAAAGAAGAGTCCTGTCAATGTATTTTACTGCTGGTTTGTGGGAGCACAGCGTCGGAATAGAAGTGAGTATGAAGATAAAAATTACATATTCGGATTCAGCATCACTTACACTATACACCGCTTACTCTAGTTCAGGGGGTGTTTCGGAGATGACAGGTTCCCTTTAAGAGAGCTCAAGAAATGCTAGTCAGTTCAAGCTTGAGACTCCATAAAATCGCCTCCAACAGTAAGGAATTAATGGAAGCGTTTCCTTCTCATGACCACTCAATTGATCTAAGGGACTTAGATTTGGGAAACAATGCTCTTCCTATGCAACGTAGCCTTGGTCTGCTCTGGGACTTAAAGTCTTACACCTTTACCTTCCAAGTCAGCAGGGAGGAAAAACCTTTTACTCGGAGGGGAGTCCTGTTCTCCATAAACAATAGCATTTGCAGCTACTGTCACGATCCAAGGTAAAGCAATACTTAGAGACTTAACTGTTGATACTTCAGACTGGAATTATCCATTTCCCAGTGGAAAAAAAACATTTGTGGGTAGAATGGAAGAACTCTCTAACAGCACTATCTAGTCTTCATAGAAAGGGGGGAGGGTCAGTCAGCACATCCCAGTGTGCAGATGCACGTTGCCATGGCTAAATACACAAAGGGAAAAAAAGGGACATACAATGCAACAGCACTCTGCAAACCAAATACGCCATAGTAATATATTCTGGTGCTAATGCTACAAAATTATTTGGGCCCGTCTGCCGGCGTCAAGGCGATCTCTGTAAGACGGGACCTAACACTAAATGCTACCTGTTATGTGTCTTGCGGCCACCATAAAATTCAGGGAGTGCAGGTTCCACATGCATGCTGGGTCCACTTTGCTTTTTATCATTATAGGTGCCAAAATGGCCTCCATTAAATTTTGTACAAAATATATTTGCCAAGAATCTCAAATTTACTAAACAAGCGTAGCATTAGCACCAGAATATTACTATGGCGGTTGCTGTTGCATTGTATGTCCTTTTTTTTTTCCCCCTTTATCTAGTCTTCATGTTGCACGTCTATACTGTATGTCATCTACAGAAGTTCAAATACAAAGGCTTTATGTATTTTCTGATGGTTCTGTTACAACTATGCCACTGTAGCCTATCTGAAAACAGTGGACATCCATGGACAATGCAATTTTTGGGTTTATCATGGGCAAATCAAAACTTGCATCACTCCCTGAGCACACAATACCCAGACTAGAACTCAGTGCTGTAGTATTAGCAGTTGAACAAACAAGAACACCACCAGATCCGTGCTATATGGAAAACAGGCAGAGTTTGTGAGATCCAGATCAGACACTATTCACCAACACGGAGCACACAAATGGATCTCTTTCCTGGTGTTACCCCAACTCTCAATGTCTACACACAGCTCCATTCTGGCTCAACCCACAAGTGTAAAAGAGTAGAGACAGCATCCAAGTCTTGCGGTTTAATGTCAGTCTGTGTCTTGGTAACATGTATTAAAGGGGTTCTCCCATAATCAGTGTAAAAATCAAAATCAAATATCATCTAGTACACTGACAATCTCTTTCTAACAAAGCTAGAAAAAGACCTCACATGGATCCAAAGATCTCCCCATTCATTGCTCCAACTGCTCTGCTAGATTTATTTCAAGATGGCAGCTCAGGGGCGTGTCCTTTCTCAGAGGATGTGTTCTGTCTGGTGTAGCTGGTGGCAGTTGAAGGTTGGAACTGAGCTTGTGATTCCATCTCGGCGAGCAGGAGATAGAAATTTGAAAAAAGAGCAAACAGCAGGTGGCGCTATGCAGATACCTTTTATTGATGAATCAGTGGCTATATACTTTTTATTTACATGCAATTGCAAAAGTATTCATATCCAGGTGCTAATTTGAAAACCTTAGAATATTTTTCATAGGACAACCCCTTTAAGAGAAGTTTTCTGTTGTCTAACCTTTGTATTCCCTGTTGATGGTTTTGTTTTACCTTAGACATATAGATATGTATAGCAAAAATTATAGTATACACACTTAGGGCTCATGCACATGACCGTAAGTACTTTGCAGTCTGCAAAACGAGGTTCCGCAAAAAATACGGATGATATCCATGTTGCCATTTTGTTTATTATAGAATTTAATTGCAGATTTAATTTTTGTTTTTAAATTTCCATGTCACTGTCTATATTAAAAAAAAAAACAAATAACTAAAATCCTGCGGTTTTACAATGGCCACTAGGCATAAAATATGTCAAGACTTCCTGTCTTTTGAGAGCAGCTACAGGGACCAAAGACACAATGGACTGACTCCTATGTTGACTTCTATGGTAAAGTTATCCAGGTGTGCTCTGTGATCTGTGCAGAGGTCAGGAGGGAGCAGATAAGCTGTGATATCACCTATTGTGAATGGTAGATCTTGTGTTATCTATATAGAAGTGTGATGGCTACTAAAAAGTTACCTGTACAGGACAGGAAATCCTGACCTATTATTAGACCTAGTGGAAAATTGCAGGACTATATTCATATTTTAAGAATCATAAAGCGGTGATTAAAACAGTAGGTAATTTTATGATGACAACTTGCCTTTAAACTAAGATCCAAGCAAAGGTGTGCACACAAGACATGTCTCACAACAATAAATCAAGCCTTAAACTTTGTATTCTCCAAACATGTCTAGATGTCTATATATATATTTTTTTTTACAAGTTATACAACCTACCAGAACGACTCAATAACTTACAAATACATCCCTGCATGAAACATGATTGCTCCACACTGGATTGCCGAGGTGTTACCCTCTAATACTGCATGATATGGATCTATAGTGCATTGCATTGTAGAAAAAACAGCTTTTCCTTGAGCACAAAGTCTTACTTGCACAAATGCAGATAGAAAGAAACCTTAAAGGGGTTGTCCCATGAAAAATATTCTACAGTTTTCAAAGCAGCACCTAGATCTGAATTCTTTTGTAATGTGTGAAGGCAGGGAGCGCAAAACGAAAACGGAAAAAAACAAAACCTCCGAGGTAGAAAGGGTTAAAGGGGTATTCTCATCTTGGACAATGGGGGCATATCGCTAGGATATGCCCCCATTGTCCTATAGGTGCGGGTCTCGCCGCTGGGACCCGCACCTATTTCAAGAACGGGGCCCCCAAAGTGAAGAAGTGCGCACCGCGCAAGCGCGGCCCGCTCTCCATTCACTTCTATGGGGCCGCCGCAAATAGCCGAGCGCTGGCTCGGCTATCTCTGTCGGCTCCATAGAAATGACTGGGAGCGCACTGCGCATGCACGGCCACTGCTCCCATTCATTTCTATGGAGCCGACGGAGATAGCCGAGCCAGCGCTCGGCTATTTCCGGTGGCCCCATAGAAGTGAATGGAGAGCGGGCCGCGCTTGCGCGGTGCGCACTTCTTCACTTTGGGGGCCCCGTTCTCGATATAGGTGCGGGTCCCAGCGGCGGGACCCGCACCTATAGGACAATGGGGGCATTTCCTAGCGATATGCCCCCATTGTCTAAGATGAGAATACCCCTTTAACCCCTTAGTGACCACCCATACGCCTTTTTACGGCGGTCACTAAGGGGCCTTAGGCTGGGCCGCCGCTTTTTCACGGCGGCCCAGTCTAAGCGCTGCACGGGTCTCCCGTGCAGCGGGGAGCACGGGCCCGGCTCTCACATGAAAGCCGCGGCCCTGCTCTAACAGCCCGGACCGGCAGGAGTGCCGTTCCGGGCTGTTTAACACTTTACATGCCGTGGGCAATGGCGCCCGCCGCATGTAAAGTGCTGACAGAGGGAGCGGTCTCCCTCTGTCTCCCATCGGCACCCTGCAAAAGCGATCGCAGGGTGCCGATGTGTGGGAAGGCTGGCAGGGGTCTGATCTAGGCCCCAGACCAGCCTTGAGTACATTACCAGCAGGCTGCGCCTCTCTGGCGCAGCCTGCTGGTCAAAGTATGAATAACATTGCCATTAAAATGCAATGCACTATAGGAATAATGCATTGCATTTTAAAGGCAATCAAAGTATTGTTTGTTATAGTCCCTCTGTGGGACTATTAAGTGGTAAAAAAAAGTTTAAAAAAAAAACACATTTTTTCTATTAAAAAAATCCCATAAAAAAAAAAATTACTCTTTTTTTTCCATTGAAAATAAGCTTTTCAATGAAAAAAATTGCAAAAAAAAAATCTCCCCCATATGTTTGGTATTGCCACGTCCGTAACGACCCGTACTACATAAATATCACAAAAATTAGCCCCTACGGTAAACACAATTAAAAAAAAAATTAAAAAAAAAAAAAGACAATTGCTAATTTATTCTTAGTTGCCACCAAAAAAACGTTATAACAAGCGATCAAAAAGCGTCATTTACTAAAAAAGGATACCAATGAAAAGTACAAGTTGTCCCGCAAAAATTAAGCCCTGACACAACTCCATAGAAAGAAAATAAAAAAAAAATTTGTTCTTGGGAATCAGCAATGCAAAAACTTTTTTTTTCTTTTAAAAAAAGGATTTTATTGCAAAAAAGTAGTAAAACGCAAAAAAAACTATATGTATTTGGTATCATTGTAATCGTATTGATCCAGAGAATAAATATATGTTTGTAATTTATACCGAAAAATGATCGCCGTAAAATTTATAACGTATAAACGCAGTGGTGGTATTGCAATTTTTCCCATTTCCCTCCCAGAAAGAGTTAATCAAAGTTAATCAGAAAGTTATCTGTACCCCAAAATGGCACCATTAAAAACTACAAGTTCTCCCGTAAAAAATAAGCCCTCATACATCTATATAGACGGAAAAATGAAAAAGTTATAGCTCTTGGAACGCAACGATGAAAAAAGAAAAAAAAACGCTTGGTCACTAAGGCCAAAAACAGGCTGGTCACTAAGGGGTTAAGGTTCATTTTCCCCCCCATGTTTTCACATTTATCTGCATTGCTCTCCGGTTAATATTTCAGCAGAACCATCAGGCTGCAGCCATCCCTCTGGCAATTTCTCAAGTGTTTTTGGCTTGTTGTGAGGTCTGACAACCAGTAGGTTTGCTCATCATCCTGTTCACGGTGCCAGTTGCGTAGTTTGTGAGCATTGCTATGGGACATTGGCAGATGAAACATTGTTTAAAGTCCTTAACTATATTTACTTGTGTTCTTCTTCCCCATACGTGGAGTGTTGGACTGCTCCATCAAGCAGTGAGATGTTTATATTATTCTGGAAGTAATTGCTCCCAGCATTATGGCGGCTTAAACTGCACATGAGCTGTCACGCACACGTAGGCTGCTCGGATTAACCCCTTCCCGACCAGCGCCGTACATGTACGGCGCTGCGCGAAGTAAGTTACTGCCCGGCGCCCGCCCGATCAGCTGCGGGGGGCCGGCTGTTTCCAGTAGCGTATTAAACCTTCATGTGCCGCGGCTCTATAAAAATATCACATGATCCACCCTGCCAGGTGAACGCAATAAAAAATAAATAAAAAAACTGTGCCAAAACAGCCTTTTTTTGGTCACCTTCCCTTACAAAAAGTGTAATAGCAGGCGATCAAAAAGGCGTATTTACCCAAAAATGGTACCAATCATACCGTCATCTCGTCCCGCAGAAATGTAGACCCTACCTGAGACAATCGCCCAAAAAATAAAAAAAATATGGCTCTCAGAAAATAGCAACACAAAAAACAGATTTTATTTTGTTCAAAAATGCATCTAATGTGTAAAACTTTCCAAAAAATAAAATGTTTGACATATTGGGTATCGCCGCGTCCGTAACAACCTGATCTATAAAACTATTACATGAGATGGCCCCCCAGGTGAATGCTGTAAAAAAAATAAAAAAAAACTATGCCATAACAGCCATTTTTTTTTCACCTTGCCTCACAAAAAGTGTAATAGCAGGCGATCAAAAAGTCTTATGTACCCCAAAATGGTACCAATAAAAACGTCACCTCATCCCGCAAAAAATGAGCCCCCACATAAGACAATAACTCAAAAAAATAAAAATCAATGGCTCCCGCAAACCAATCCATCAAAATCTGTGCTGCAAAATCCATATGGCGCTCCTTCTGTTCTGAGTCCTGCCATGTGCCCCCACAGCAGTTTACCACCACATATGGGGTGTTGCTGTATTCAGGAGAAAATGGGGAACAAATTATGGGGTCCTTTTCTCCTGTTACCCCTTGTGAAAATGAAAAATTTGGGGCTAAAGCAACATTTTATTGGAAACATGACAAACCCCGACTGCAGGAGCTTGTGGAAGGAGGAGGGGCTGCGTGTGCCTGCCAGCAGCCCAGGGAGGAACGATGTGCTGCAGTCCTGGAGGACACAGAGCTTCATGGGGAACAGATGAGGGGCAGCATGTGGAGCTCATATATGAGGGGGCAAGTGGAGCACTCGGGGGAAGTAGGGTTCTAGTGGAGTCTGGTGCACTTACAGGGGTTTATAGTACAGATCTGGGTGTATTATGGGGGCCATAGGAGTGGGGCTTTATGGGGTGTAAATCTGTGAGGGGGCATATGGTGTATTCTGGGGGACAGAACAGGAGAGGACTCCATCAAAACGGAGACCGAACAGATCTGTTATGCTGGCCATAGACTTCTATTATGACGGAATGAATAACGGAACGCCTCTAAAGGCATTCTGTTATGCATTCCGTCATAGAATTGCGTTATGGTCCGTGGTAACAGAATCCATAACGCAATTCATCTTTTACCTCAACCCGAACACGAATTTCAAAATATGAAATTCGCTCATCCCTAATAGTGATGTTATGTCCATGGACTGTATGTTGGAGGAGGCTGTATTTAGAGGGTGATGTACCGTAATTTACAAGGGACTGTACATTGGAATAGTTTGTAGATAGTGATATGTACATGGGACTGTATGTTGGAGGGGCTGAAGGGAGGGGAGTGATGATATTTAGCACATAGGTAGTGCTGAGCGAACTTCTGTTTTTAGGTTTGGCATACAAGGTTCGGGTTATCTAAGAATTTCGTTATGGATTCTGTTACGACGGACTATAATCAGGGCCGGACTGGCCGTCTGGCACTTCTGGCAAATGCCAGAAGGGCCGCTGCCCTCCGTGGGCCGGTCCCGTCCCCCCTTGCAGGGCCGCACCACCAATTAGCCAGGTGCGGAGCGGCCCTGTGCACAGATGGGGGCGGCGGCGGCAGGGCAGAGGGAGATGAGCGCTTCCATTGTGGAAGCACTCATCTCCATAGTCAACTGTATTGCCGTTCATAGGAACGCTTTTTCGGCCGATAATCGGCCCGTGTAAAAGGACCTTTACACATCAATCTGTGTAATAGGGCCACTGATGAACTGAAAGACTTTTGACATGTCACAGAGACATATCAAAAGTTTTGATCAGTCCGGGTCTGAGTTCTAGACCCGTACCTTATCAGGAGATATAGCTTTTCTATCTCTCTCTGCAGGGGGCTGTTTATTTACCTTGTTTGGTGTGGTTTACGTTTATTAAATTATTCTATTTTAATAATTTTTAGGGCCTCTAAAAGGGTTGGCTATGACTTTAAAAAGTCGAGGCATGTGGGCCTCTTTGATTTCAAAATGCCAGGGCTGAATTTCAGTCCCAGTCCAGCCCTGACTATAATGCATGGTCCTTGGTAGCAGAATCCATAATAGAATTCTTAAATAAGCCGAACCTTGTACGCCGAACTTGAAAACAGAAGTTCGCTCATCACTACCTATATGCAAATGGACGTGAAATGGCGATGTGAGGGCCTTTTTTATAACTAATTAAAGTCTATGAGGCCGGTCACACGGCTGTTTATTTAACGGCCAAAGAATAGCGGCTGTTAGAAAGTAGGACATATCGTGGGATTAGGTGTTTTGTTATTTTTGGGCAGAGTTATAGGCATGGCCTAGTACTAAAAAATTTGCCGCGGCGAGTGACGCACATGTTGGGGCAAAACCCCCTTCTCTATGATTGTCGGGGTCCCAAATTAATGATAATTGTTGAGCGCTCAGAGGAAACCGACGCAGGCTTGTTCAGCTGAATCAGATATTCCTGTTTATTGACAGAACACGTTGCTCTTTATAGTACAAAACCGCAGATAGGTGGGCGGTGTTTCTATAGTGCAGATCATAGTTTCTGTAATTTTTTACAAACATGACATTTACTGAACTACTGAACAAAACCACACATTTGGTTCCATCCCCCGCTCTTCCTGATCACAGGCAGAAGTGTCTGTTTTAAGAGGATGTCAAAAGGTCAGATGCATGTTTTCTGAACCTTTAAGGGTAAATGCACACGATCAGGATTTATCTGCGGACAATCCGCACTGAAATCCGCAGGTGTTCGCAGGGAAGATTCCTGCGGTAAATCCGCACCAATTGGTGCGGATTTGCGTGCGGATTTGCATGCGGATTTGCGTGCAGATTTTTTTCCCTTAGAAACACCCTCTTTTACATAATTTCCTGTGACATAATATTGTTCCACCCTTCTTCTTCTCCATACTCCATTTTGAGTACCATCGAAAAGCACATTGTCACATGTCAGAGTGAAAAATGGAGACAAATGCTACTGTTCGACCTCTGCGCCTACGCAAACCATATATGCAACTCTTCCTCCAGACAATAATCACTATTGTGAGACGACGTCGCCTGAGAGAGGTTAGTAAAGGTATTTTTAATGAAATGTATGGATGTGACAAATTAATGTGGTCATTAATTTCTGACTCTTTCTTCAGCAGCAAGCCAGAAGGAGGCGAAGAATGTGGGTCCATCCACTCCTCATTCAGCATGAACAGAAGGGACACTTCAGTGTGCTATATAGAGATTTACGAAAGTATGTAAATTATCTTCTCAATAGCCAAATCTTTTTGCAAGGACTACGTATTTTTTTCTTGGAGGTTAAAGTAAAACAGGGCCTGAATGATGTTATAGTAATGATTTACCGCTTATTTTCTAAATATTTTTTAGATACCCTGAGAAATTTATCTCATTTTGTCGCTTACCCATTGATGGATTTGATCGCTTGTTGTCTATTGTGAGACCCACATTGACATTTCAAAATACTGTTATGAGGAAGGCGATCACTGCAGAAGAAAGGCTTCTCATCACCTTGCGGTAAGCAAATAATTGATTTTAGTCTGGGGCCACACTGAATTTGTTGGCTGCAACTTTTTGCAAACAAGCAAGTTGAGGGGCACTTGGGCAAGTGACTTCAAGACGAACTCCCACAAAATGTTTTATTCTCTGACCTGTTAGAAAGCTGCATGATGTAATCTGTAGTGAATGCAATGTTCTTAACTGACACTGCATCTGTGAGTAATAACCTCTCTTCTTATTGTATCTGGGTCATGTGAATAACACCATGACCAATCACAAATGAATGGAGTTGCCAAACAGCACAGGGATATTTGGATGCATGACAAAAGACGCAGCTAAAATTGCAATGTAGACCTACCCAGTGCAGTGTGGTTTATTTAATAACTTTCTTTTCCAGTTGTGATGCTAATGAACCATCCTCTGGATTTTTATAAATCTCGGTTCTGCGCCATGTGTGGTAGCAGTGCATTGAGAAAATGTCTTGCAGCTACTTGAACTGTGTAGTAAAAAGGAGAACACCAGAATGTCAGGGGTCTTTTCCTGTGGATGCATTATCAACATCTATTGGCACGAAAGCTTACCAAAGTGTATGCTGTAAATAAACTAATTTTGTTTTTTTTCTTCTATCTTTCAGATATTTGGCCACAGGAGAGAGCTTTGCATCCCTGCATCTCCAATTTCGGGTTGGCCACTCAACCATCTCCAAAATTGTAAGGTGCACATGCAATGCAATTTGGCAGAAATTGCAGCCTATAGTGATGCCTTCACCAACTGAAGAGACATGGTGTCAGGTCGCAGAAGGCTTTCAAGCTGTTGCCAACTTCCCCAACTGCATAGGCGCAGTTGATGGTAAACATGTACGTGTGCAGCAGCCACCACACTCTGGATCACACTTCTTTAATTACAAGAAGTATTTTTCGGTGGTGTTGATGGCGGTGGCTGATGCACACTACAAATTTGTTGCCATAGATGTTGGTGCCTATGGCAGCACTGGGGACTCTCGTGTGCTGCGGACTTCACAGATTGGACTGCAAATTCTTCGAGAATGTGTTTCACTCCCAGCTCCTCAACCACTTCCGGGAACCACCGATTCAGTTCCCTTTGTGATGGTGTCGGATGAGGCTTTTCCTCTAATGCCAAACCTGCTGCGCCCATACCCACGAAGGGGACTTAATGCCCAGAAGAGGATTTTTAATTTTCGGCTGAGTCGGGCACGAAGACTCGTGGAATGCACCTTCGGAATCATGGTCAGTCAGTGGAGGGTCTTTACCACGGCCATTCAGTTAGACCCAGCCACAGTTGATTCTGTGATTAAGGCATGCTGTGTACTTCACAACTATGCTCGCGAATATAGTCAAGACATAGACATGGAGTTACAGATGCCAGTCATTAACACAGCCATCAACTGGGGCCCAGGACGTCCTACAAATTCGGGTGTCCGTGTACGAGATACCTTTGCAGACTATTTCATGTCTCCTGAAGGTGCCATACCCTGGCAATACTCCTGTGTCGGTGGTGTGCAGGCTGTCCAGAGGTTTTCGTCTTCTTAGAATTGACGCTCTTGACATTTGCATGGACTTCAGAAGACTTTTTTTTTTTTTTGAAGCATTACCTTCAGATTATGTGAAATCATAATTTTCAAGTAAACTAATTTAAAAATGAATATTCTGTGTTTGTGATTTTATGATGCAAAAGCAACCTTTAATCAAGGAAGCAAGGTTCATCATACTCTCTGAGAGCCTTTCTCAAGGCAGCATGTACATTAGCTGCCTTGAGAGAGGCCCTACGGATCTCTTCTAGGACTGGAAAGGCTACTATATTGTTTACATCAATGATTTTTTGAAAAGTAAATTGAAGACACATTGTTGAAGTTTTCAATGAAAGTTTACTTCCAAAAAATTTCAAATATAAGACCAGTAAAAGTCTTGCTGTAAATAAGTGCTTTCACAATATCATGTGTACAAAAATTTCTGGTCTAAATTGTCAAAAACCTTGATACATTATAAATAACAATTTTCACTTTATATTGTAACTAGAGATGAGAGAATCTACATTGAAAAATATACGTTTGCGCTTTGTTTACAGTTAAAAGGTGAATTGCGTTATGGATTATGTTACCACGGTCCATAACGGGATGCCTTTACATGCTTTCCGTTATCCATTTCGTAATTATAGAAGTCTATAAAGGCTGCATACGGATCCATTCCGTTTCTGTTACGCAGGGGAGGACTCCCCTGCATAACAGAAACTAACGGATCCGTTATGCAGCCATAGACTTCTATTATGACGGAATAGATAACGTAAAGCATCTGAAGGCATCCCGTAATGCATTCCGTCATAGAGTTGCGTTATGGACCGTGGTAACATAATCCATATCGCAATGGGGTTGTTCACATATCAGTTATTTGATCAGTTATTTCCATCAGTTATTGTCAGCCAAAACCAGGATTGGGCAGTAAACAGAGATCAGGTATAATGAAAAGCTCTGCACCTGTTTGGTGTTTTTGACTCGCACCAGGTTTTGCCTCACAATAACTGATGAGAATAACTGATCAAAAAACTAATATGTGAACAACGCCTTACCTGGAAACGAAGCACAAACTAATCTATTTCAATGTAGATTCGCTCACCTGTAATTCTAAAGTTAAATAACAATGTTTAAAACTGGAACATTTTACTACAAACCCATTAGTGCAAACTTTAATATCCAACTGGCCCCCCAAAGACTTTATTCAAAAGTATGTAGACGAGGAGTTGAGGTATACTCACAGGAGCTAGTAGTTCCTGTTGAGGTAGTAGAATTGCCAAATGTTGACTGACTAGAGCTTGATGGAGGGGGAGTCATTTGGAGGTATGACATGAAAGATTGGGAATACGAAGTATTGCCAGGCTGATATACTGCAGAATGCCCATGGGCAAGAGGAGTTATACCATATGGTTGATTGGGGGTGTTAGGAGGAGGAGCAGGATTTGAATGACGGACAGAAGAGTATTCAGTAGGTGGAGGAGGACGAGAATATTGTTGAACCGCAGATACAATTGAGGACACACTGGCTAACGGAGATTGGTTCTCATAGATATCTAATAGGGTGTACATGACTGCCATAAAAGATGGTTGCCGTTGCTTTGGTAAACAGCGAATACGGTTAGCCAGTGAAGCGCCTATGTGGTCAAATTCATCCTCCTTCTCCACCCTCTGAATCATTGTTAAAGCCTCCAACTCAACTGATGGCTCTTTTGAGTTTCTATTGCCCCTGCGTTTTCCCCGCAGGGGAGCCACCTGAGAGGTTGATGTATTGATTTGATGCGATTGTGATGCAGCCTGTGTTGCAGACTGAGATGTGGAGGGATCGGAAGTAGTTTCAAGTAGACTGTCTGAAGCGTCAAGTGTGTCCACATCTGCCGATGGCCCTTCACCATCCTCTGAAGAGGTCTGCCTAGCAAGCGGAATGTTTCCTTCAGACCTATATTATAAACATTATCACACATTAGGATTCCTACAGGGGCACATTTTTCGTAAGCGCAAACATGTTAAAAAACAAGATTATACTTACGCTCTGAGTTCACGACTAGTAAGCAGAAACTTCAATTCGTCATAATATGGGCACTTCTTTTTTGAAGGGGATGACCCACTCTGCTCTTGCATGTTAGCAAATTTCTTAAAACGGTCTCTGACAGTACGCCAACGATTTTTCACATCCTTAACTAGAGTGCAGAAATATTGTTTAAAAAATTACCCTTTTAACAAATAGAATAAAATTTAGTTGAAAAAAAAATATTACTTACAGATGACCTCTTGTTCGTTGACTGTGGCAGAATCCCACTGAGAGAAAATGTTTCTGCAAATACTTGTCCAAGCATCCTTGGTTTGTTGTCTGTCACAATATCCCCCTTCAGTTGCATCCCATAAAATTGGTTGAGACTCCACCTGGACATGATAAAATGATAATGTAAAAAAAAATATTAAAACCAAAATATTCACACACCACATAATGGGTTAACACGCATGCAAACACCGGGTAATCATATGTGCACACAAACATGCAAACGCACCACAACATGCAAAGTACACACAAACATGCAAACATACCTACATACAAACACATAAGCAGACATACATATATGCACAAAAACAGGAAAACACCATGCAAACATCTATGCACACAAACTTGCACACACTCAAATTACACTCACCTGTACAATTAGCCTGCATACATCCAACTTCATTCGTTGGTACCAGTGTGGCATCTCCATTTTGCTCATACAGCAGCAACAGCCGGGTAACAGCACCTTCTCCTGTCTCCAGGTTCTCCTCCCCTTATGATGTCATTTCCCCTTCCTGTGTCGTACTTGCGGATATTCATGCGGATCCGCGTCAAAAACCGCACTGTGTGCGTACATCATGCGGATTTTATGGTCCCCATTGAAGTGAGTGGAGAAAATCCGCATGAAATCCGGACTGGAAAAAAAAAATAAATTGACATGCTGCGGATTGTAAAATCCGCACCGCAGGTCAAAATCCGCACTAAAAAAATCCGCATCGTGTGCATTGAGATTTTCAAATTGTCATAGAATATAATGTACATGACCTATGGACCGGATTTTCCGCACGCAAATCCGCACGTAAAATCCGCACGTAATCCGGATCGTGTGCATTCACCCTAAAGAAGAAGTGGTTCCCCTCACACTGAACATTATATTTATATATTTAGTTCTGCAATTTCCTGTAAGTAAGTTATCAGAAACATAAAAACATAAGATGGAGTCCTGATACAAAATGGATTCTCATCCCTCACACACATAATCTCCTAATTTCATATTTTCAAAAGTTGGGAGGTATGATAATGTATATTGTACAGCATGGTGCAGGGATTATGTAACAGATACACTTTAAATAATATCTTTTAAATAGTTTTCAAAAAATGTATTTTTGGTATAGAAATAAAATAATGTGCAAAACCAGCAAGAAAGGAAAGCCATGCTGTCCATGCCTGTTCTAATTAAGGAAAATCCAAAAGAAGAAAGAAGCAGCACAGCAATACCTCTGTTCAGGTTTCTATTCTGGACAAAAGTCCACTCATATAATCCTCCAACAGGGATGTAGGGTGCCCGCAGTTCCAGGTCCTGGCTTTAAGGTCCCGCAATATGTATATAATGGTAGTAATCCTGCAGCACTCTAATAGTTCAAGCAAACTTGGTGTTTATTTGTATTCACATAGCAGACAACAGCAAAATGGCGACATTTCGGCTTGAAAAAGGCTCAACCGAGCCGAAATGTCGCCATTTTGCTGTTGTCTGCTATGTGAATACAAATAAACACCAAGTTTGCTTGAACTATTGGAGTACTGCAGGATTACTACCATTATGTTCTAATTAAGGATCACAATATCATTGTCAGCAGCAAGGCTTTCTTAGGCTTTCTTCCCCGCTAGGACCAGGTGCATTACTGGCTTCTTCTTGTAGTCCTGTTGTAGAAATTCTTCTGCTGACGCTCCTCCTCATTGGAACGTTACTGCTTTGATGGTTGCTAAATTCACTTAGAAGTCTGTTCATTATAGACTCAATACTTGATGATAACCACAGATCTGGATCAACAAATGGTATAATTTCAAGTACTGGGTCCCCCAGAGGCATTGCTTTTTTCATGTAATCTAGTGCTTTGCAATAAACAGTCCCTGGGCAAATTTCTGGAACATGGCGGGTATGATCAGGTTCTCTCACCTCGAATACTTACTCGTTTCAAACCTAATAAGAATATCCTCCTGGGCCAGATGTACAGATGGATCAGAATAATCAATGTCCATGATGTTTTCAACTCTAGATATTACAAATAGCTGGACAAATATCACCAGCAGGTCTCTGTACAGGTTTAACATTGCTTGGTACAAGTGATGGACCATTGGTACTTCTGTCTGTAGCAGAACATTAAAAGCATTGAACACTTGAAGGGCAGAGTTCACAAATAAAAGATAGACATTTGTCATTGGATTATTGACGCTTGCAAGAACACACTTTTCATTAGCACAAAGAGAACTGCTGTCTTCTTCAAAGGTGCTAGAAAAACAAGCCCTAAGGGCGTTGCAATTAAACAACGTCCTTTCAACTGCCTTTTCCAGCATCAGCCAACGGCTCTTCACATGCTTCAATATTTTTCTAAGGGGCCTCGTGCAATGTTCAGAAGGCAGCTTACCATGACAGCCCTGGGAAGCTTCAGAAGAGCCCAGGCTAGCATGGTAACTGATCAGAACCCCGCAATATAACCGTAGAATGTTTTTCAAGGGACACTCCCTTTAAACGATGTTCTTCTGTCAGTTCCAGACGTCAACTAACTCCTAGGAGTACTTTTCCGCTTTCGCTGAAAATCTGTTGCATTCAAGGCTGACATCCAGCAGATGCTTCATTGTATCCTCGTTTAAGAGAAACTTCCTTAGAATCTTTTGGTTCAGAGACAACAATGCCTCCAAAGAACACAGAGTACCTCATGCAGGTACACATTTTTGGAAAAAGCCCTTCACCTGCAGTAGCTTCTTATGGATTCGAACATTCAGCTAAGGAAGGTGAGAAAGAATATTGGACAGATGTTAGACAGTTTACCTAGAAAATAACTGAGTAGGCCCTAAGTTAATTGAATTAAAACAAAACTTTTAATTATTTAAAAAATAAAAATTAAAGAGGTACTTGAAACAAAAATACACTTATAGTTTAAAAGGAGGGGGTCAGTTCCTAGTGAGATACATCAACTTAGACAAGGTCCTAGTCCTGCCCCTGTCAAGTTGCGGCTGAGAATCGTTTCTATATTCACGTATAGGCGAGTGCTATTGCATCCACTAAACACTCTCCCTAAAGTCAGCTGGTCTATAAAAAGGGAAGCCTGACATGGCTGTAGTCGGGGCACTCGCCCTGAAAAGAGCGACCCGCATCCGCTGGAACCTCGGACCTGTCTAAGATGACCCTTCCTCTGTTCTACCGAAGTGTATTATTGTTTCAAGTACCTCTTTAAATTTTATTTTTGGAATAATTAAAAGTTTTGTTTTAAGTCAATTAACTTATTGACTTACTCAGTTATTTTCTAGGTTCATTAATAGCCACTGAGTACTTATAGAATGATAGCCATCCATCCCTATAGTGAATTACATTATGTTAGACAGTTTGTGGAAAAGGACTTGTTTGTGGACGACTGTTCACTGCCTACAAATAAGGCTACAATCAGTCTTCTTAAGAGAGCTCAAGAAATGCTAGTCAGTTCAAACTTGAGACTTCATAAAATCACCTCCAACAGTAAGGAATTAATGGAAGCGTTTCCTTCTCATGACCACTCAATTGATCTAAGGGTCTTAGATTTGGGAAACAATGCTCTTCCTATGCAACGTAGCCTTGGTCTGCTCTGGGACTTAAAGTCTTACACCTTTACCTTCCAAGTCAGCAGGGAGGAAAAACCTTTTACTCGGAGGGGAGTCCTGTTCTCCATAAACAATAGGATTTGCAGCTACTGTCAGGATCCAAGGTAAAGCAATACTTAGAGACTTAACTGTTGATACTTCAGACTGGAATGATCCATTTCCCAGTGGAAAAAAAACATCTGTGGGTAGAATGGAAGAACTCTCTAACAGCACTATCTAGTCTTCATGTTGCACGTCTATACTGTATGTCATCTACAGAAGTTCGAATACAAAGGCTTTATGTGTTTTCTGATGCTTCTGTTACTATGCCACTGTAGCCTATCTGAAAACAGTGGACATCCATGGACAATGCAATTTTTGGGTTTATCATGGGCAAATCAAAACTTGCATCACTCCCTGAGCACACAATACCCAGACTAGAACTCAGTGCTGTAGTATTAGCAGTTGAAAAAACAAGAACACCACCGGATCCGTGCTATATGGAAAACAGGCAGAGTTTGTGAGATCCAGTTCAGACACTATTCACCAACACGGAGCACACAAATGGATCTCTTTCCTGGTGTTACTCTGACTCTCGTTGTCTACACACAGCTCCATTCTGGCTCAACCCACAAGTGTAAAAGAGTAGAGACAGCATCCAAGTCTTGCGGTGAAATAAACGTCCTTTTATTCCATTAGAACACCCAAAACATGCTATGACAAAGGCTGAGGTACAGCCGAAATGTAGCATGTTTTGGGTGTTCTAATGGAATAAAAGGACGTTTATTTCTCCGCAAGACTTGGATGCTGTCTCTACTCTTTTACATTGTCTGATTTTGGAGTTGAAGGACTGGACTGCTTTAAAGGACGATCATCCTGGACATCACAGTCAGCCACTCAAACAGGTGCTGTATCGCTTTTTACTTAATCATCCCACAAGTGGCTGGAATCTTCGCATGCACACCCTCCATAAGAAAAATCTACATAGCATAGGTCTGCAACCATAAATTCTGCAAGGATGCTTTAATAACTTACAATACAGGATTCTTGAATAACGCATATAAAATCATTCCAGATCGCCCTACACGGGTTTCAGGGGTGTGACGAAGCGGAGCAAAACCTGGCTCGGGTTATCCCCTGACGAAGCCGCATCAAGCGGTGAAACATGTCGGGAGGATTATGCAATTTTTTACTTGGAGTTTCACTTACTTTTTCTGTCTGCACTGTGAATGTTTATTCAGTGTTTTTAATAGGCGCGACTGCATGTTCATTAGTTTAGTTAGATTGTGTTTGAGATTGTGTTTGACATAAGATAACAATCAGACTGCATTGTATAATAATCAGTGTAGAAATCACTAACTATCCTGCCCTGCATACAATTCTTTGCTCATTGGATCATCTTTTCGGTTAGCCATTAAAAGGTATCAACTATATATATATATATATATATATATATATATATATATATTTGCTCCTCAAGATACATTGTAGGGTTCACATATTTTTATGGATCCTTACAGCACAGATGGGGATTATTGCACTTTATGTTAGACCCAATAGTACTAATAGTAATCTTAGTGGTTTGCAATCCACAAAACAGGAGTCATTGCTGTTGAATGTGAGTCTGTGTCTTGGTAACTTGTATTACAGGGGTTCTCCCATAATGAATGTAAATATAAAAATCAAATATCATCAATATCATCTAGTACACTGTCAATCTCAACAAAGCTAGAACCAAAGCTGTACCCAGGGCCGGTTTTAGAAAAAATGTGGACCTGGGGAAAATCAAAAGTGGGGCCCCAAATCTTGTAATAATTTGCTAAAAACACAGTCCGACACCCGGCACCCCTGCCGATCAGCTGTTTGAGGAGACGGCGTGCGCTGTTCCCTGCTGCTGTCCCATAGACATACAAGAGCAGAGCAGGAAGAGAGACGGCACGTACACACACCATCTCCTCAAACAGCTGATCGGCGGGGGTGCCGGGTGTCAGACTCCCCCTGATCTGATATTGGGATACATCATTAATGTGAAAAAACCCAGAGAACCTGTTAAAGCTACTCCTAATACTGTGCCTGCTGTGATCCCCCCATGCCCACAAACACTATACTATACTTTACACCCAGACTGCCCTCATTAGTAATAGTGCCCCCAATTGTGATAATACTCCCCAAGATAGCCCCCATTAGGAGCAATGACCTCCATATTGCGTCAAATAATAAAATTGCCCCTACATTAATCCTAGTAGTAATAATATAACCATAATGCTCCTAGTGGCTCTAATGTCCCCTGTAGTGCCCCCACTAGTTCCAATATATAATGCTCCCCCCCATAGTGCCACTATATATATAATGTTCCCCTGTGGTGCCAGTATATGATGCTACTCCATAAATCCCCAGTATATATAATGATCTCCTCCCCCCCGTCCCTGATGCCTCCAGCAGTGTAGACATTTAGTATAAAAAAAACGCCTCCCTCCCGTCCCCGCCACTGTCTGCGATGCAGACCACACTGACAGGTACTTAAAGGGAACCTGTCATCTCCGAAACACCCCCTGAACTAGAGTAAGCGTTGTATAGTGTAAGTGATGCTGAATCCGAATATGTAAGTTTTATCTTCATACTCACTTCTATTCCGACGCTGTGCTCCCACAAACCTGCAGTAAAATGCACTCAGTGGACTCCAGTGCTCACTCACATAATGGAGAGGACTCAAAGAAGAGTCTACTCAATGTATTTTACTGCTGGTTTGTGGGAGCACAGCGTCAGAATGGAAGTGAGTATGAAGATAAAACTTACATATTTGGATTCAGCATCACTTACACTATACACCGCTTACTCTAGTTCAGGGGGTGTTTCGGAGATGACAGGTTCCCTTTAAGCAGCCCCTGGCCCCCGCACCGCCGCCGCTGCTTCTCCCCGTGCAGGGATGAAACCATCCGATGTCGGGGGGAGCAGCCAATGGCCCCCTAGGAGTTAAGGGAGGTGCTAAAGGGATTGGCCCATTTGTGGATCACGCTTCAGGAAGAGGACTGCATACACTCTGGCCCCTTTTGTCAGCAGGGGGGAAATCCTAACCAGACAATGAACAATAATTTTAGTGCTTCATAACTTGTTCAGGGGGGGCAGATGTCTCCAGAATCCAGCTCATTACTTCTGGTATGATGGGGGCATCGCATGGACACCAGATATGGCGTATCAACTCACCTTCATCTTCCAAAAAGAAGGATCTCACCTTCCGAGCGTCCTGGACGTATCCTGTTTGGTATACTAGGACTTGGAACGATAAGATATGAATTATGAAGAATGGCTGGGGCCTGTATCTTCACCAGGGCAACTGGGAAAATATCTTTTGGATATGTTCACACCTGTTCCCTACATGGCCAGGGGGCAGGCTGCATGTGTAATGAAGCTTAGCCCAGAGGGGCTGAGTCAGAGGTGTGAGGGAGAATGCCCTCAAGCCTGCCCCATCAGGAAAGACATAAAAATGTAATGCCTGAAATATTTGGGTGTCACAAAGTGGGAGATCAGTCGAATTGGTTTGTGCACCATTACTCTGCCCAAATCTCCTGGGAGGAAGGACTTTTACAAAGTATCAGAACTTTCTAGGTTTTATCCTTTTTATTTTACAACTGCTTGCCATTTATTTATGTCTCTTGTTAATTATTTTGTGTTACCAAGTGCTGTCCATTTTCCATATATTAAACCTAAAAGTTTGATGGTTTGTTTTGTAACCTTATGAACCTGTTAGCTCCATGAAGAGTGTATGTGCAGTCTGAGGCTGTATGTTGTTTTTCTTTGAGGTTTACTACTGTTTGTGTGTCTGCTTGCAAGTGGAACACTCAAGGGTATCCTGTCGACCTTGTAACGGACAGGTGGTGGCGGCAAAAGTTCAGTGTTATTGCAGGCTTCAGGTGGCGATTTATTCTTGAGTTATGGCCCAGCTCAGGGCATAGCAGCGTGTGAGGGCAATTGCAAAATTATTCAGATCAAGGTGCTAATTTGAAAACTGTAGAATATTTTTCATAGGACAACCCCTTTAAGAGAAGTTTTCTTTTGTCTAACCTTTGTATTCCCTGTTGATGTTTTTGTCTTACCTTAGACATATAGATATGTATAGAAAAAATTATAGTATAAAAAAAAAACTAAACTCCTGCAGTTTTTACAATGGCCACTAGGCATAAAATATGTGAAGGTTTCCTGTCCTTTGAGAGCAGCTACAGGGACCAAAGACACAATGAACTGACTCCATTGACTTCTATGGTAAAGTTATCCAGGCATGCTCTGCGAATGGTGAATGGTGGATCTTGTGTTATCTATATAGAAGTGTTACTTGTCAGTGTAATTCCGCCTCTGGTCATAATGATTATGGCTACTAAAAAGTTACCTGTACAGGAAATCATGACCTATTATTAGACCTAGTGGAAAATTCCAGAACTATGTTAATTTTTTTAAGAATACAGATAGTGACATAGAAAATAAGAATAACTCACCAAAAATTGTAAAAAAAAATGACAGTAGGTAATTTTATGATGACAACTTGCCTTTAAACTAATACACAAGACATGGTCTCACAACAATAAGTCAAGCCTTCAAACTTTGTATTCTCCAAACATGTCTAGTTCTAAAAAAAACAAAAAAAACTTCTCATATTCTCATTTTCCTATGTATTGACGCAGCTGCATCAGGACATTCTGTGGGGATAGAAGGAAGAGGAGACAGCGTCGCCAGCATGGAGTCCTTGGGAGAGGCACAGGAAGGCACACTAAGGACGCAGGTAAGACTACCACATGATCTACACTAGTGTTATCTGTGGTTTTACATAGGACTGCAGGTAACACTACCACATGATCTACACTAGTGTTATCTATGTTTTTACATAGGACTGCAGGTAACACTACCACATGAGCTACACTAGTGTTATCTGTGGTTTTGCATAGGACTGCAGTTAACACTAGTACATTATCAGCACTAGTGTTATCTGTGGTTACATAGGACTGCAGGGGACATCTACTACATTATCTCTACTCAGAGAGTGATCACTGTGTTATCTGTGTTGTTACATAGGACGCAGGTGACATCCACTACACTATCTGTACTCAGAGAGTTATCACTGTGTTACTTGTGGTGTTACATAGGACTGCAGGTGACAACAACATTATCTGCACTTGTACTGCCCCAGATGTGGCAGGAGAGACTTGGAGGCTACTTGGCTTTCATACTAATTTTTAATGGGAGGGGGCACCATTTAAATATTTTCCTCAGGAAGCAGAAGAGCTAGAATCGGCCCTGTCTGGTCCTATGTTCATTCCCTCCCCTTCCCCCACCCACATATCTGCATGTGGTGCCCAGGCATTTTGGGGCACATAATAGAGGTTAGATAACCCCTTTAACCCTTAGGATACCAGACTTTTTTTGTTTTTGCATTTTCATTTTTTCCTGGCGCCTCCACAGCGGCACAGAACCCATAGGAGAATACCCCACCTCCCCAGGGACAGGAAACAACGTGGAGATCTTTTAAATAGTCCCCTCCCCTTACCTTCTCCAGTTGTTTCCTGTCCCTCTGGGGATAGGTGGAGATCTCCGGTGGAAGACCCCGGGAAAAAGCTTAATCTGTACACCCAGGGGCTTCTGTGGATGAATTGTGGCCCCTGGGCAGAGACCTGGGTCGCGGGACTCGCGGTGTGGTCCTTCCAGTGCTCCTGGCATAAGTCCTCCACTGGAGGCGGCCCCGGGCTGCGTCCGTGCGCGTTCTCGCGAGAGGACGGCCAGGTCACGTGGGCGGAAGCACAAGGAGACTCGGAGAGGCCAAGATCCCTAGCGCAGCTTCCGGGTTCCTGCTCCTCCTCCCCTGGACACGAGCAGCTTCAAAAATAGGAGGGAGAGTTCCTGCGGACGTCTGTGATCACAGAGCGGCAGGATGTCGGCACCCAGCGAAGCGGACGACAAACGCAAGCCTGCAGACTTGGCAAAAACCCTCAGCCCGGTGAGTTCCCTCCCCAGTGGGGCTTACATACCTATTTGAAAGTGTCATTTTCTGCACTACTATCTCCACTACAGGTGTCTCTTAAAATGCACCTTAAGGTGAAGGGGTCCTCCTTATACCTTAGCATGCGGCTTCCTCCTCATTATTTATATATATATGTACCTCTTTTAGGTGAGGGATTCCCAAAAGATGGAGAGTTCTCAACGGGTGAAGAAATGCTCCATGTGCGAAAAGTCCCTCTCCTCGGAGTACAAAAAGCCCTTATGTCCCAGGTGTCTGGATAAGATTATTTCGGAAGAAACTCCGTCTCTTCTGGATAATATAAGAGCTATAGTGAAGGAGGAAGTTGGCAGTGCTGTAGACTCAAGAATTGCTTCTATGAGTCAGGGACCTTCTACCTCAGTAGCAGCGGTTTCTATTCCCTCTGAAGTGGACCCTCAGGATGAGGACTTGGATGAAGGAGAGTTACTTTCTGCCTCGGATCAGGATTCATCTGACGATGATACTGGTCGCCCGTTATGCTCAATTGAAGAGACTGATTCTCTACTTAAGACTATTAGAGCAACCTTAAACATTGAAGAATCAAAACAACCGAAGTCGGTTCAGGATCTAATGTTTAAGGGATTAGGGGAAAAGAAGAAGAGAGTGTTTCCCCTACATTCAAATATAACTACCCTTATTAAAAGAGAATGGGCGGATCCGGAAAGAAGGCCTGGAGTATCTAGGATCTTTAAAAGAAAGTATCCGTTTGCAGAGGAAAGATACTACCCTCTGGGATAAATGCCCGAAAGTAGATGCTCCTGTAGCGAAAATTACAAAAAAGTCAGCCCTTCCCTTTGAGGATGTGGGACTTCTTAAGGACCCCATGGACAAAAAGAGCGAGTCGCTTTTAAAGAAGTCGTGGGAGTCTTCAACTGCTATTCTTAGGCCTAATGTAGCAGCAACTTATACCGCCCATTCTATGGCCATATGGTTGAGTCAGTTAGAGGAACACTTAGTATCTGGTACCCCTAGGGAGGATATTATAGCTTTCCTGCCCACGCTCAAACAGGCGGCAAATTTTCTGGCGGATTCCTCTATTGATACAGTAAGATTGGCTGCCAGATCTGCGGCCCTTTCCAACGCCACTAGAAGGGCGGTGTGGTTGAGATCGTGGTCAGGGGATGCGGCCTCTAAAAACAAATTATGTGGTATCCCTTGTGAGGGAGATAGAGTTTTTGGCACTGTCTTAGACGACATACTTGAAAATGCTGCTAATTCAAATCCACCACACATAAGTAACTCCTATCATAACGGAACCACTCTCCAAAATATAAACCAATAGCACACAAAAAACCAACAGAGTATATTATGGTTCCAATCAATACTCAAAGTTTATTAATATAATACAATAAGTTAAAATATTCAACTGGACATGACATGAAATAGCGAAGAACCGTATGCCAGCAGTCACTATATAGGAGTCAATAACATCTTTACCATATACAATAATCCTCAAAACCTCCACTATCAGGGTCATGTACCCTGGACTGGACTAGTGTTAAAATAAGGGCAGTCTAAATAAAGGATCAGATCAGTATAAACTCGAGGAGTAAGCCATAACACCCATACCTAAATGCTTACTATAAGCACATTTCCCCATTATAAGCCCATAATTCAGAAGAGCCACAACACAACATTACATTAACATGTCCTACCTATTAGTGACCCACGCTGTATCTTCTCGACGTGCGTTTCGCGTTCCCGCTTCCTCAGGAGAAGTGGTGTGGAGATACCAGTGCAGCCATTTAAAGAATCCTCTCCCCTATAGGATACCCAAGTGAGACCCACGTGACCTATTACTCCCGACGTTCACGCGTATTGCGCTTGGTCACATGTCCAGGATACACGTAATGCCGCTTGCCTCCGTCGCCCGAGATCCGCGTCAGCAAGGGCAGAAAGTCCCAGACTAGTCTGGGCAGACTGACGTCACCAAACACAGTATCTCCTTGGCAACCAAAGCAAGCATGCCGGATCCCGCACGCAACCAAGTGCCGCTGAACCTCCGGGAGGCATGCATTTCTATAGCCATACTAGAAGCTTAAATCCCTATTTGATCTGATTCTTATTCATCCTTTACATATTGCTCTATTATGAAACATTATACATATATATACTGTTACTATTATAAATCCCTGCTATTCTTTATTGTGATAAAAATTGCAATTTAATTATGAAATACTACATTAAAAACTAATGAAATGATGCAAACTCTTAAAAATCTGTGCCACAAAAAAAACAAAGATCTGGTGGAACAGAGCATCATTAGAGAATTATAAAAGTAAGAAAATTATCCCACGAGGCCTAAGAATTCAAAAATTTCCCAGTTTTGGATTAGAAGAGGAGGAACTGAGGAGAAGATGGGAAGAAGTAATAACCAGATGTTCTCTTGATCTCATGGAAAAAATCATTGAGACAAACAGTAAAAAACTGGACAGTATGGAGATGGAGATTAGGAAATTGCATGAACAATTGGAGAAGGAGATCCATTCGGAGGGGTTACATAAATTAAAAAATGAAATGACACAGAATTTTGAAGTATGGGAAAAAGAGATAACTACTCAGAAAATTAAGAAGTTTCAAAGGGATTTGACAGACTATAATAATAACAAAGTCTTTCGATGGCAAAGAAAGACAGAAGAAGAGGGGTCGCTCTCTAGAACTTCCTCCTTCTCTTCAATAATGTCAGCCCCAGACGGTGAATTCAGAAAGAGGGAGGAACGTACAACAAGATCAGGTAGAACAAGGGAAAATTGGAACAGAAGACACCATCAAGAGGGGAAACGTAAATTGGAGGAGAGAAGAGAAAATAGAAACAAAAAAGGGAAGGAGGATCTTCTACAGGTAATTAATCTCACATCTGTTCAATTTTTTTCATTGTTTTCCTATTGAGGTCTGGGTTATTTACTTTTTTGCTTTTCAGATGTATTTGTCTATGCTGTATTGTTTTAGGGTAGTTCCTACCTTTCTTTCTCATATTCATTTACCTTTCATTCTGACATGTTAGGTTTGCTGCAACCCTTTATTTGACCTCACTATTTAGTATTTTCACTAAACTGTGTACCCCGGTCAGTGACGTCCTCATTTAGTCCTCTTTCTACTCCATGTCTGTACTTTCACCTCAGATACAATTTGTTATGTGTTTTAATCAATAAAGTATTGTTTTCTATATATTTATGTGTGGTTTATATACTCTATAGGTGATTCCTAATAAAGAAACCAAATGGGTCGTTCAGGGCCATCATAAATTTGAAAGGTCTAAACAAACACCTACTATACAAACGTTTCAAAATGGAGACCATAAAATCCTCCATAAACTTGCTTTAAAAGGACTTCTTCATGGCCACAATAGATCTCGCAGACACGTACTATCATATACCAATCTACAGGGAACATAAAAAATTCCTCAGGTTTGCCGTACAAATAAAGGGAACAATTGTACATTACCAGTTTCAGGTCCTACCCTTTGGGCTGACTTCAGCGCCAAGGGTATTCACAAAGGTCATGTCAGAAGTCATGTCTCATCTTCATCTCAGACAGATTTTAATTGTCCCATATCTAGACGATTGTTTGATAGCGGCAGACTCAGAGATAGAGTTAAAACGTCAGTTAGATCTAGTGACGCATTCCCTAGAGAACTTAGGGTGGATGATAAATCTGGGAAAATCAAATCTAGCTCCCAGCAAAAAAAAGAGTATTTTGGGGCGTTTTTCTAGATTCCTCCACCATGATGTCCTTTCTCCCGATAGAAAAGCAGGAAAAGATAGTACAGGAAACAGCAGTACTACAATCAGCAAGAAGGGTCTCTATTCGTTCAATAATGAAAGTATTAGGACTCATGTCTTTAGCAATTCCTGCGGTAAAATGGGAACAGGCTCACTCCAGGGTTCTTCAAGCCTTCATGTTAAAGAGCTGGGACACGAGAATATTCTCTCTGGACAAAAAAGGGAGTTTGCCCAGTCATGTGAAATCTTCCCTGTCATGGTGGCTCTGCAGGGGAAAACTTCAGAGAGGGGTCCCTTGGCAGATACAGGATCCAGTCCTGATCACGACGGATGCCAGCAGGTCAGGATGGGAGGCTCACTCTCAGCTGTCGATGGTCCAAGGGAAGTGGAGTCAGGCATTAAGTCAGGCTTCCTCCAATGTGAGGGAGTTGTCAGCAATTTGGGAAGCCTTTTTAAGTCTCCAGGCCGAGATAAAAAACAAAAATGTAAGGATTGTGTCGGACAACATTACATCTGTCGCCTACATAAACAGGCAGGGGGGAACAAGAAGTGTGTTGTTAGAAAAAATCTCTCTGAAAATACTCAGTTGGGCGAGAAGAAAATCTCGCGTCCATCTCGGCAGTACACATAAGCGGCAAAGAGAACACATTGGCAGACCTCTTAAGCAGAGACAAACTAATGGAAGGGGAATGGTGCCTAAATCGACAGGTCTTTCGTCAAATTAAAAAAAGATGGGCAATGCCCTTTTTGGACCTCTTTGCTACAGCCCAGAACAGACAAACCAAAAGATTTTGTTCTCTGTCCCTCAGAGATCAGCCAGTTTTTGTAGACTCGTTATCCCATCCTTGGCCAGAGAAGCTCCTATATGCCTTTCCTCCAGTTGCACTGATCCCAAGAACAATAGCGAAGGTGGTGAAAGAGAAAGCAAATATAATTCTGATTGCTCCGTTTTGGCCAAAGAGATCATGGTTCCCTCTGCTTCTCAGCCTGTCTGCCAGGGATTATTGGATGCTTCCCTCCCGTCTAGATCTGCTTTATCAGGGTCCGGTATTCCACCCAATGGTGGATCAACTACATCTCGCAGCGTGGAATCTGAAAGGGAGTTGTTAAAAAACGAAGGGCTCTCAAAAGTGGTAATTTCCACTATTTTAAACAGTCGTAAGCCAGTAACAATAAAAATTTGAAATAGGGTATGGGCATCCTTCCAAAGATTTGCTAAAGAAAACCATTTATCTTCAGATTCCCTGCATTTAAACCTTATCTTAGATTTTCTACAATCAGGTCTAGATAAGGGCCTTATGGTTAGTACCATTAAAGTACATATAGCTGCCCTCTCAGTTTTTTATGACATAAGACTGTCAGAATGTGATCTCATTAGAAGGTTTGTAAAAGGGGCTAGAAGAAAACAGCCTATTGTTAGACCTACAGTTCCCCCGTGGGACCTGAATTTAGTGCTTTCAGGTTTATCGGAACACCCCTTTGAGCCCTTGTCAGATATACCCTTAAAGATGTTATCCTTCAAGGCTGTCTTCTTGGTAGCAATCACTACGGCTAGGAGAGTAGGGGAAATTCAGGCCTTTTCTTGCAGATCCCCTTATCTGACAATAAGAGATGATAGAATTATACGTAAACACTCTCCTTCTTTTTTGCCAAAGGTGGTCTCAAAGTTCCACTGCATGCAGGAGGTGTCGCTTCCATCATTCGGTTCCCCTTCAGGTTCTCCACAAGAAGTAAAATTCCATATGCTGGACGTTCGTAGGTGCATCCTGACATACTTGGAGGCGACTAAGTCTTTTAGGAAGGCACAGAGGCCATGAGGCAGCACGCCAGGCACAGAGGCCATGAGGCAGCACGCCAGGCACAGAGGCCATGAGGCAGCACGCCAGGCACAGAGGCCATGAGGCAGCACGCCAGGCACAGAGGCCTTAAAGGGAACCTGTCATCTCCGAAACACCCCCTGAACTAGAGTAAGCGGTGTATAGTGTAAGTGATACTGAATCGGAATATGTAAGTTTTATCTTCATACTCACTTCTATTCTGACGCTGTGCTCCCACAAACCAGCAGTAAATACATTGACAGGACTCTTCTTTGAGTCCTCTCCATTATGTGAGTGAGCACTGGAGTCCAGTGAGTGCATTTTACTGTAGGTTTGTGGGAGCACAACATCAGAATGGAAGCGAGTATGAAAATAAAAATTACATAACCGGACTCGACGTCACTTACACTATACAACACTTACTGTAGTTCAGGGGGTGTTTCGGAGATGACAGGTTCCCTTTAAGGCTGTGATAGCTAACCTCCGGCACTCCAACTGTGGTAAAACTACAACTCTCAAGAGTTACAATTGCTCGAGTGTTCTCAGAACTCCATGGAAATGAATGGACCATGCAGGGAGTTGTAGTTTCACCACAGCAAGAGTGCCAGAGGTTAGCCATAACTGCCCTAAGGCATCAACGCCTTGAACAGAGGCCCTGAGGCATCAACACCAAGCACAGAGACCCTGAGGCATTAACGCCAGGCACAGAGGCCATGAGGCAGCACGCAAGGCACAGAGGCCATGAGGCAGCACACCAGGCACAGAAGCCATGGGGCAGCACACCAGGCACAGAAGTCATGGGGCAGCACGCCAGGCACAGAGGCCATGATGCAGAAATGTTTATCGAAACATTGAAGATTGAGTGTACTTATGGTCTATTTATACACTTCATGAACTCTGCCCTAAACTACCATTGTCGTGGACTATTTCCACATATTCCTGCACCACCAAGCCAGGCACAGGGGCCATGCGGCACCAAGCCAGACGTGTCTAAGAAAAGATTGCAAAACCTAAAAGATTTAAGTCTGCAAACCTGTCCATTAAATGCAGCCTGAACTTTAAATCCACAGCCAGTCCTCATTAAAGAAAAGGTGATAATATTATCGCCTGAACCACCCAATTAGATCCACACACAGATTCTCAATTATTGTAAGCTTGTACACTACTAGGCACAGATGTGGATTTTTTAGCAGATGATTTGTGTCCCTTCTTTTGTCCTATTGTACACTTTCTCTTTGCTTCTGAACAACCGAAACCCTTTTTTGATACCGCAGGTGCTAGCCTCTTGGCAGGAGAAGACGCTCCTTCTTTGCTGATGACTTGTCCACTTGAAGGACCTGCTTCAGT
Source organism: Rhinella marina (assembly GCA_900303285.1). Lineage (NCBI taxonomy): Eukaryota > Metazoa > Chordata > Amphibia > Anura > Bufonidae > Rhinella > Rhinella marina. The sequence goes on from ONZH01002883.1 coordinate 34,802, forward strand.
TCCTCATACACCTGAGGATTCAGCTACACGTCGGTTCAGCTATGGACTCTGTAATAACCCATAGGATTTCTTCCCCGCTAGGACCAGGTGCACTACTGGCTTCTTCTTGTAGACCTGTTGTAGAAATTCTTCTGCTGATGTTCCACCTCATTGGAACATCTCTGCTTTGATGGTCTCTAAATTAACTTAGCAGTCTGTTAATTACAGTGTGGATATCCTCAATACTTGACGATAACCACAGATCTAGATCAACAAATGATATCATTTGGGTCCCCCAGAGACATCACTTTTTTCATGTAGTGTAGTACTTTGCAATAAAAGGCAACAGTTCCTGGGCAAATTTCTGGAATACGGGGGTATGAATCAGGTTCTCTAACCTTGAATAGTTACTGGTTTCAAACCCAATAAGAATATCATCCTGGGACAGATGTAAAGATGGATCAGAATAATCAATGTCCATGAACACGCTTTTCCCTAGCACCAAGAGAACTACTGTCTTCTTCAAATGTGCTGGAAATATAAGCCCTGAGGGCATCCCAATTAAACAACGTCCTTTCAACTGCCTTTTTAAGCGTCAGCCAGCGGGTCTTCACATGCTTCGCTATTTTTCTAAGGGGCCTCATGTATTGTTCAGCAGGCAGCTTACCATGACAGCCCTGGGAAGCCATTTTTTTGGTCACCTTCCCTCACAAAAAGTGTAATAGCAGGCGATTAAAAAGGCGTAATTAGCCAAAATGGTACCAATCAAACAGTCATCTCATCCCGCAAAAAATTAGACCCCACATAAGGTAATCGCCAGAAAAATTAAAAAAATGGGCAGTTTGAAAATGGCAACACAAAGGCAAGATTTAATTCTGTTAAAAAAAGCATCTAATGTGTAAAACTTAACAAAAATAAAAATGTTAGACATATTGGGTATCGCCACGTCCGTAACAACTTGCTCTATATAAATATCACATTATATTTCCCCTCAAGTGAACATTAATCATGGGATAACCCCCTTTAAATTGGCTTTGTTACACAATGATGAATTCAGATAGTTGGCTTCTCTTCCACATTTTTATTAACTGTCTACAAACGACTAGTCCCTTCATCAGATATTGCACATTAAAATGAGATGTTTGAAACAGTGGCTGCTATGCGCCTGTTCCCCTGCTTACCCCCGCGGGCTGGGCACCGTGTTCAGCAGTGATCTGCTGACTGTGCTTCCCCATTTAGCACTGTAGTCCAGGGCTCTGTCCTTGCAGGTACTGTTTGTTCTGGAATCCGCTCCACAGTTTCCTTTCAGCTTGTTCGCTGCAGCACTTCCTTAAGGGCCGCCGTGCAGGGGCGTTGCTAGGGTCTCAAAAGATCTGGGGCCCTAGCCCCAGTGTATATGGCCCAATTCTCTATGTCGACCCTCGCCCCACCCCTGCTATACAGCAGCACATACCTCACATCCAGTGTCTCCCAGGTTACGTCTCCTCTGATGTAGATCTTCTCTGTCATCATCTTCTCCATTTGTTCCTGACAACTTCTCTCAGCCGCTCCTTGTCTCTGCAGAGTGTGACACACAGACATCTTAGCCTCCTCACATTTCTATCATCATCTCCCAACATGGAGTCCCCACAACGTTATCTTGCTGCTCACTGTGCCCCCGCAATACTCCCAAATACACTATTATGAAGAAAAATTAGTGCCCCTGCATAGTAATAGTGCTGCCAATAGTAATTCCCTTCTAGAATGCCCCCATAAGTAATACTGCCCCAACAGTGCCCCCAGCAGTGATAATGCTCCACAAGAGTGCCCCCATTAGTTAAAGAGTCCTCCAGTATTAATAATGTCCTCACAGAGCCCCCAGTAGTAATAAGGCTCCCTATTGTTCCCCCAGTGGAAATAAAGCTTTCTACAGACCCAACAGTAGTAATAAGGCCCCCCATAGTGCACTTAGTAGAAATAAGGCGGATCTATAAGTCCCTCCTATAGAGCCCCTAGTAGTAATAAGAACGCCTAATGTCCCCTGGATTTATAATACCCCCACAGTGACCCCTGTAATTATATTCCTCCCTTTAGTGTTCTCAGAAATTATAATTCCTTAGCCGCTCCACCATACAGTCCCATGTAAATAACGCTATTTCCCTCCCTCCGTCATAGAGTCCTGTGTAAATAACATCACACCATCTCTCCAGCCCCCTCCAATATACAGCCCCATGTAAATAACATCGCTCTCTATCTACAGCCCACGCCAAAATACAGTCCCATGTAAATAACATCACTTTCCTCCCTTCAGCCCCTCCAATATACAGGTCCATGTAAATAACATCACCCCCTCCCCAGCTACCTTCAACATACAGTCCCATGTAAATAATATCACCCACTTCCCAGCTGCCTCCAACATGCAATCCCATGTAAACAACATCACCCACTCACCATTCAGTCCCATCACTCCCTCCCCAGCCACCATCAATATACAGTCCTATGTAAATAACATCACTCCCTCCGACAGCCGCCTTCAACATACAGTCCCATGTAAATAATATCAATCCCTCCCACAGCTGCTTCCTATGGACGTCATACAGTTGTATCTGTCTAGCCGGCAGGATATTCAGGGCCTGGGAGAAAACATCTGGGGCCCATGCCCTGTATATTTTAACCTAGCAGCGCGCGTCACTTCTTGTGCTTTATGGGTTAGATCATGTGACCTTGCTAACCAATCCTAGCCCTCATGCATGTATATAAGTGGCTCAGCCGCCTTCCCAGATGCCTCAGCATCAAAGTCCTTGTGTCCTGCTAAGGTTGCTCGTGTTCCTATGTACCTGACCCATGCTTGTGTTTCTGGATTCTCCTACCTGTTTGATCCCTGCCTGCTTGCCTTGACTCTCCTGATGCCGACCCGAATTGCCTGACCTGTACCTGTGCCGCCTGCCCTGACCTATTGCTTTTTTTACTTCGCCTCTGCCTCATTCTTCGGTCCTGCCCTGTTGCTCCTGGTAACGACTTGGCCTGCTGACTACATTTGTACCTCTGGTACCTTGCTCAGGTACCTCCTGGTCCATCTGTGTCAATCCTCCTCAAGCGGTAGCGACCTGGTGTTACCCTGGGGAAAGTCTATCAGGGGTACGCCGAAGAACAAGGGGCTCAATTAGAAAACGCCACAATAGGAGGTAGGACACGTAGGACAGAGAAAACCAACCGAGAGAGATTTGAGTAACAGTGCATGCATATAGTTAGTGAGCTATTACAGTGCCCACCTCTCTTTGATATCTATAGGTACCAAGTTACTCGACCTGGGCTGGCTTGTTGCAAACAGGTAGGAGCCCGGTTGGTGGTTGCGTTTTGCAGGCAACCGGGGCCAGTTGGCAGCTGTGTTTCGCAGGCAACTGGCAAGGCTGGTTGACGGCTGCGTGTTGCAGGCAACCCGTAGGATGCAAATCAGGGTGTTTGCGTCCAGTGGTAGAAGGGACTGATCCACTGTTGTCCAATGGGAACCAGGCAGTCAAAAGCTCTGAAAGAGGGGCGCCCCTCAGGGAGGGAGGTGACTGCAGTGGATATCATAGAGAGACAATGTGGAGGAGGGGCGGGGAGAGATATAAACAGAATATTCAAGAGAGCAGGCATACTAAAAGATGGTTGTTTAAATCTGGAAAGATGGAAAGAGTTCCAAAGGAATGGAAGCAGCGCATTTGTTGAAGATTAGGCAGGTGAAGATTATGGTCAGAGTATGTGAGAAGGTGCAGAGGCTGGGAAAGCAGTGGTTACGTGGAAAGCAAAGATTGCATAAAGAGAATGATGGAGAAAGGATTGGAAAGTGTATTTTTTTTTACAGAAGGGAGTGGAAAGAGTTTATTATCATGAGTGTGAAAAAGAGGAAGTACAGGCTGCTGCTCTAAGACGGAAACCAACAGTAGAAAATAATAATAAATTCCATCGGCATTGTCGTCTCTTGTGGGGTCCCCAGTGTTTTAAGTCATAGATGTACCAGAAGATTGTGTTTTATTGTTGCTTAGTCTATATGTACCTTCTGCTTCAGTGCAAGGACAGAAAGTAAACCCCCACTAGATAGATCATCCACTTTTTATAGGTTCTCTTCAGAAGAGGAGGAGGGACCGAGAAGAATCAGATTATAAAAGTAAAGTTTCTTGGCATTATTTGTTAAAGGGGTTCTCCAAGTTAAATTTATTGATAACCTATCCACAAGAGTATGTGGCAATAAAAGAAGCATCATAAAAGCAACATTATCAGAGTGCCGGTCCTTCTTTTACCATCTATCCTCAGGATAGGTCATCAATATCAGATCAGCAGGGGTCAGACACCCGCCCCCCCCCCCCCCCCGCCGATCAGCTGTTTGAAGAGGAGGTGCGCGCCGTACCAGCGCTGCCTTTTCTTCATTGTTTATATGCTAGCCGTAACATGGGTAGCGGTGAATAGGTGTAATTACACCTAACCGGCCCATTTATTTCAATAAGTCTCATTCCCATACAAGTCTATGGGAGCGATCCTTCCCATTGAAATGAATAGGGTGGTTAGTTGTAATTACACCTACTCACCGCTACCCATGTTACGGCTAGCGTGTAAACAATGAAGAAAAGGCAGCGCGCCTCCTCTTCAGCTGATTGGCGGGGGCACCGGTTATCGGACCCCTGCCGATCTGATATTGATGACCTATCCTTAGGATAGGTCATCAACAAATTTAACTTGGAGAGCCCCTTTAATGTAGAATTGCAGTAGTCCCTGTTTCAGATATTGTTATGCTATTTCCCTCAATAACATACTGCAGCTACTGTAAGCTGTAATGCAGTATTTAGATAGATTTCTGTCCCACATTTACCCCAGTGTTCAAAAGTAGATTTGTCAGTGTACTGTATACTGCTGCCATTAGTGATTAATCAGTGCATTCAGTGATTGGTCTTTACTAGAAACATCTTTAAAGTTAAAAAGTGATAAAGTGAAGTTTAGAGACTTTTGATGATATAAATGAGTATGCTTGTCTTCTGTCCCAGATGTTGAGGTTATATATGTATGTTGTAAATGAGGAATGTATGGAATATGTGTTGTCTGTTTCTTTTGTGAAGGAGAAAAAAAGTACTTAAATTTAAAAGTTAAAGTTTTTGATACATGCAGCATGTTGTTAATGATATCCAGAATTAAAAACTTTTGAATTGGGTTAAAGAAAATCCATGTAGTAAAAGATGAGCTCATTACTACATTTGGTATTTTGTATACACCATTTTTTAATTTTTGCAAACAAAAGGTTTTGTGAGTTTTATTTTACAGCCTGACTTAATGGACATCAAGAAATCGTGTGCATTATAACATGCCTCTATCCTATATACATGACATCCGTTGCTGTTTTTTCTGCCGCTAATCAAGGCGACATTACCTGTGTTGCATCTGCATTATAACGTTACTATATCCAACATACCTGACATCTGTTGCTATTTTTTATGCCACTAATCAAGGCGACATTACCAGTGTTGCGTCTGCATTATAACATTACTATATCCAATATACCTGACATCCGTTGCTATTTTTTCTGCCGCTAATCAAGGCGACATTACCTGTGTTGCGTCTGCTTTGTAACGTTACTATATCCAATATACCTGACATCCGTTTCTATTTTTTCTGCCGTTAATCAAGACGACATTACCAGTGTTGCGTCTGCATTATAACATTACTATATCCAATATACCTGACATCCGTTGCTATTTTTTCTGCCGTTAATTAAAGCGACATTACCTGTGTTGCGTCTGCATTATAATTATAACATGACTGTATCCTATATACCTGACATCCGTTGCTATTTTTTCTGCCATTAATCAAGGCGACATTATCTGTGTTGCACCTGCATTATAACGTGACTGTATCCTATATACCTGACATCCGTTGCTATTTTTTCTGCCGTTAATCAGAGCGACATTACCTGTGTTGCATCCGCATTATAATTATAACGTGACTGTATCCTATATACCTGACATCCGTTACTATTTTTTCTGCCGTTAATCATGGCGACATTACCTGTGTTGCTTCTGCATTATAACGTTACTATAGTATATTACCTGACATCCGTTGCAATTTTTTCTGCCGTTAATCAAGGCGACATTACGTATGTTACGTCTGCATTATAACGTTACTATATCCAATATACCTGACATCCGTTGCTATTTTTTCTGCCGTTAATCAAGGCGACATTACCTGTGTTGCTTCTGCATTATAACGTTACTATAGTATATTACCTCACATCCGTTGCTATTTTTTCTGCTGCTAATCAAGTCGACATTACCTGCGCTGCGTCGGCTGTATAACGTTTGCAGAAGGAGTGTAGGGATAGGATTTGGCTAGGCACAGGGCTAGTTGTTCATTACAGGGCTAGTTGTAAATTACTAATGTAGCCTTGATTAGTGGCAGAAAAAAATGCAATGGATGTCAGGTATTTAGGATAAACATTGTACTGCACACGCTGCGCAGCTGGTGGTAAGATTAGGCAAACGTGCGCTAATTTTGAACCTCCAAGAATAATAATATTGCAGCCAGATATAACAATAGTCCTTAAAAGGACTTTTGAGTCTTTTAAACAGAACAACTAGCCCTGCCTACCCAATTTCTAGCCCTACACTATCTGTACCTCCTTGCGCAAACGCTATACTGCACACGCAGCACAGGTAATGTGACATTACCTGCGCTGTGTCTGCTGCATAACGTTTGGCTCTACGATAGTTTCTGCACGTCACGTTCCCAAAAAAAACAAAACAAAAAAAATAAAAATAAAAAAAAAATAGTTTTTTTGTAGTTTTAGCTCAGTGATACAAATCCATTTCACACAGCAGTGTGGAACCATTCTGTGTGTCACAGTTCAGTACACTCACTCCAATCCGTATTTTCTGTCCAGGTGACACTTTCTGTACGTCACTTAATTAAACCAGACTGAACAAGTTTGTGGGTTTCAGTACAGCAGGCCCATTTATTTTTTATTTTTTATATAATACACTTATATACAGAAAATGTTGAACCCCAGGGCTAAGGGTCGAGGACGAGGGCGTGGGCATTCAATTACTGCAGAGGCCGTGGTCCTGGGCAGGGTGAGACAGTACCTGCTGATGAGGGAGCAGGGGAACGCCGCAGAGCTACACTCCCTAGCTTCATGTCTCAACTTACAGGGGCACGTGGTAGAAGACTGTTGAAACCACAACAGTGCGAACAGCTGATGTCGTGGATTGCGAACAATGCTTCAAGTAATTTGTCCACCAGTCAGTCTTCCACGCAGTCCACCCACGTTACCCAAGGGAGCACTCCTCTGGCTCCTCCACCTCAACCTCCTTCCCCCCAGTCTGCCCCCTCCCAGGAAAATTTGGAATGCGATCCGGCATACTCTCAGGAACTGTTTTCTGGACCCTTCCCAGAGTCACAAACCAGGTCTCAGGTTGCTGCTGACCTCATTCCCCATGCCCAAGTTTTCCAACTGTCGCAGTCTGTGGGTGATGATGATGATGATGACAATGTTGACTTTGTGGAAGAAGTTTGTAAAGAGGTGTCGGACGATGAGGAGACACGGTTGTCAGACAGTGGTGAAGTAGTTGTCAGGGCAGGAAGTCCGAGGGGGGAGCAGACTGAGGGGGAGCAGACTGAGGAATCGGAGGATGACGAGGTGACTGACCCAAGCTGGGTTGAGAAGCCGAGTGAAGACAGTGCTTCTGAGGCGGAGGCGAGTGCTGCACCAGAACAGGTTGGAAGAGGCAGTGGTGTGGCCAGAGGGAGAAACAGGGCCAGAGCTGGTGCATCAGCAGCAACTGTTTCACGTAGTGAAGCTCCCATGGCGAGGCCTAGATGTTCGCAAGTCTGGAGGTTCTTTAAAGAAAGTGAGGATGACCGACGGACTGTGGTGTGCAACCTGTGCCACACCAGGATCAGCAGGGGTGCCACCACTACTAGCCTAACCACCACCAGCATGCGCAGGCATATGAGTGCTAAACACCCCACTCAATGGAACCAAGGCCGTTCACCACCTCCTGCGGGTCACACCACTGCTCCTTCCCCTGTTTCACTCGCTGCCTCTGCTAGTCAACCCCCTGCCCAGGACCCCGGCACGAGCGCCTCCCGACGGAAAACCACACCTTCGCCTCCACGATCCTCCACAGTGTCCAACAATGTGTCCCAGCGCAGCGTTCAGCTGTCTTTACAGCAGACGCTGGAGCGCAAGAGGAAATACAGTTCCACCCACCCACATGCCCAAGCCCTCAACGTCCACATCTCCAAATTGCTTAGCCTGGAGATGCTGCCCTATAGGCTGGTAGAGACCGAGGCCTTTCGCAATCTCATGGCGGTGGTTGCCCCTCGGTATTCGGTCCCCAGCCGCCACTATTTTTCCCGATGTGCGGTCCCGGCCCTACACCAGCACGTGTCACAGAACATCATCCGTGCCCTGACCAACGCTGTTTATTAGAAGGTCCACCTAACCACGGACACGTGGACAAGTGCTGCCGGGCAGAGACACTATATCTCACTGACGGCATATTGGGTTAACTTGGTGGAGGCTGGGACCGAGAATGACCCTGGGGCCACTCGTGTACTGCCCACACCGAGGATTGCGGGGCCTACCTCGGTCACGGTCTCTCAGACGTACTATGCCTCCTCCTCCTCCGACCCCTCCTCCTCCTCCACCGAATTACCATCCGTGGGCACGGCGCTTTCAGTCGGTAGCTCTAGGCGCAGCAGCAGTGCCGTGGGTAAGCGCCAGCAGGCGGTGCTCAAACTGCTGAGCTTAGGTGACAAAAGGCACACCGCCCAAGAGCTATTACAGGGCATCACGGCGCAGACCGATGTGTGGCTGGCACCGCTGAACCTCAAGCCAGGCATGGTTGTGTGTGACAACGGGCGTAACCTGGTGGCGGCTCTGCAACTCGGCAGACTGACACATGTGCCATGCCTGGCCCACGTGTTCAATCTCATAGTTCAGCGGTTCCTCAAGACATACCCCAATCTGTCTGATTTGCTCACCAAGGTGCGCCGCATCTGTGCGCATTTCCGCAAGTCCACCACAGATGCTGCCACTCTCAGGGCAGCGCAGCGCCGCCTACAACTGCCCGCTCACCGACTGTTGTGCGACGTGCCCAAAAGATGGAATTCGACATTAAACATGTTATCCAGAGTTTACCAGCAGCGCAGCGCAAGTCTACAATGAGGAGTGGACGTGGATGTCTGATATCTGCCAGGTGTTGACAAACTTTGAGGAGTCAACACAGATGGTCAGCGGCGATGCCGCCATTATCAGCCTCACCATCCCGCTGCTTTGCCTGTTGAAAAACTCACTGCTCAGCATCAAGTCGGATGCTTTGCGCTTGTCACAAGAGACGGTGGAGGAAGATACGTCGCTTGATAGCCAGAGCACCCTCCGGTCTGTTTCTCAGCGCGTATCGGAGGAGGGGGATGAGGATGAGGAGGAAGAGGAGGAGAATGTCGACGAGACAGTAGAGGGTACCAGTGCTCAGTCCTTAACTCTTGAGCGTGTATGGGCTGAAGAGGAGGACTTGGAGGAGGAGGAAATGGAGAGTCAGGCCAATGAGGAGAGGGAATTCTTGCGTGTTGGGACTCTGGCGTACATGGCAGACTTCATGTTAGGCTGCCTATCCCGTGACCCTCGCTTTAGAAGCATTTTTTCAAACACCGATTACTGGGTGTTCACTCTCCTGGACCCACGGTACAAGCAGAACCTTTCCACTCTCATCTCTGCAGAGGAAAGGAGTATGAGAGTGAATAGCTATCAAATGGCCCTGGTGCACAAGCTGAAACAATTCTTCCCATCTGACGCCACTAGTGGCAGAGGGCATGGTTCTGTGGGCCAAGTAGCGGGGGAGAGGAGCCGAGCAGGCAGCTTGTCCAGCACTGGCAGGGGAACCATACCAACGTCCGTAGGGATCACTCTGCTCCATACAACTACTGGGTTTCAAAGCTGGACACGTGGCCTGAACTGGCGCTGTACGCCTTGGAGGTGCTGGCCTGCCCTGCCGCTAGCGTGCTGTCAGAGCGGGTATTCAGTGCAGCTGGTGGCGTCATCACCGATAAGCGTACACGCCTGTCAACTGACAGCGCTGACAGGCTGACGCTTATTAAAATGAACAAAGCCTGGATTTCACCAGAATTCAAATCTCCTCCGGGGGAAAGCAGCTAAAGATTAACATTACTTATGTATCCGATTCCTCTTCTCTACTCCTCCTACTCCTCCTCCTCCTCCATGTCGTCTTTGCCTAACGCTGACTAAAAAAACGCAATTTGTTAGAGGTCCAACTGGCACTCTTGTACCACAATTTTTCAGGAGGGCCCCCTACAGGCCCTCTCTTCAAACAATTTTTCCAGAGGTCCACCTACAGGCCCTCTCTCCAAACAATTTTTCCGGAGGTCCGCCTACAGGCCCTCTCTCCAAACAATTTTTCCGGAGGTCCACCTACAGGCCCTCTCTAAACAATTTTTCCGGAGGTCCACCTACAGGCCCTCTCTCCAAACAATTTTTCCGGAGGTCCACCTACAGGCCCTCTCTCCAAACAATTTTTCCGGAGGTCCACCTACAGGCCCTCTCTCCAAACAATTTTTCCGGAGGTCCACCTACAGGCCCTCTCTCCAAACAATTTTTCCGGAGGTCCACCTACAGGCCCTCTCTCTAAACAATTTTTCCGGAGGTCCACCTACAGGCCCTCTCTCCAAACAATTTTTCAGGAGGTCGACCTACAGGCCCTCTCTCTAGTTCCAGTTTCCAGTTTTATTAGCGCAAACTGCGTAAATTTTTTTTTTTGGAGAGGTGTGAAAAATAATATTACCTGCGTATCTATATTGCCCAACATTGGGTACGGTAGCAACAGGAAGACCAAACGCATGCTGCCCACAGGGTTCCTCAAATTCCTGGTCCACAATGTCAAGGAGCTCGAGGTTCTGTTGATAAGCAACAAGTCCTTCTGTGCAGAAATCGCCCACAACGTCTCCTCAAAGAACCGAAAGACCATTGTGGAGAGAGCGGCACAGCTCGCCATCAAAGTGACGAACCCCAACGCCAGACTGCGCAGCGAAGAGAGCGAATAAATATCTCTGTGGTTATTTGTGCTAAATAAAACTTAAATAAACACAAAAAAAATAATTTGATCTGTTCCTGTGCCTGATCCACCCAAGTTGAATCTGTCCCATCATGAGCAAGTCCCCCCAAGGAGTCCCCAATGTAACTTGCTTCCCATCCAACTACCTCACCCCCCGACACCTGTGTCTCGCCATTGTCCACCACCTCCTCAGACAACACTGGTAAATCCCCACTGTCAGCACACGGAGACTGCAAAAGGTCTTGCGAATTGGGGCAGAGAATGTTCTGGGGTAGCACATCAGAGAAGGGGTGACTATGGGGTTCCAGGGAGTACGTGACCACATGCAATCTCTATCTAAATAGTCATACTGAGGCTCACCACCATGCTTTACACTGCAATCCTATTACTGAGGCTCACCACCATGCTTTACACTGCAATCTTATTGAAAGACAGACAATCAGGGGTTCACCGCCAGGTTGTCAGGCAGCATTTTTAAGTGGGTCACCATTACCATGTCCCTGAAAATTGCCTTGGGGTCATCGCCAGACTATTTTTATGAAAGGCCATGGGGTTCTATACACACAGTGCTGACGGAAGCCCATCAGCCTTTCTAAACACAATTGAATCTGTGCCATCATGAGAAAGTCCCCCCAAGGAGTCCCCACTGTAACTTGCTTCCCATACAACTACCTCACCCCCCGACACCCCGACACCTGTGTCTCGCCATTGTCCACCACCTCCTCAGACAACACTGGTAAATCCCCACTGTCAGCACACGGAGACTGCAAAAGGTCTTGCGAATTGGGGCAGAAAATGTTCTGGGGTAGCACATCAGAGAAGGGGTGACTATGGGGTTCCAGGGAGTACGTGACCACATGCAATCTCCATCTAAAAAGTCATGCCACACTTGATCGAGCTCATAATTGACAATTGTACCGGTTGATGCTAAATTTTTAAGTTGGGGTCCTGCGTCGTCATTCTAACTCCATCCGGCTGTTGTCACCACCACACACGCTAGCCCAGGGGGCACTCCTCTGGCTCTTCCAGCTCAACCTCCTTCCCCCCAGCCTGCCCCCCACCTACAGGCCCTCTCTCCAAACAATTTACCCGGGTAGGGGACCTATTAGATATTGGACAGATTTTTTCTTGGTTCTTCTTTTAATTGCCTCCTGATCCGTGATAGGCAGAGCATGGACACGTCCCCTTAGCTGCAGTAGAAAAGACACTCCCCTGGCCAGAGCAAGCTCTTTTTCCTTTTCCGTGTTCGAAAAATCCATGAAATATATGGTCCCAAGATAGGGGACGTATACGATTTTAAACTGAGAAGAATCGATACCACACATGCCCCACTAGGAGAATTTGGGGTAATGGTGGGATTAGGCAGCCTCAGAGGTATCCATGCATGCTGCCCCTGCTGTTTCCTGTCCATTTCCGTGGTGTTTCTATCATTTTCTGAGGTTTCCATGTTTTCACCCAGCCTTCCCTAGGCAGAGCCTTGGTCCCCTGCAAAAATGCTCGAGTCTCCCATTGACTTCAATGGGGTTCGTTATTCGAAACGAGCACCCGAGCATCGGGAAAAGTTCGACTCAAATAACAAGCACCCGAGCATTTTAGTGCTCGCTCATCTCTAGTTAGCACCTACCAAACATAGTCCAAAGAAGGACAACCAGTCTGGTTCCAGTTGTTAACATTTATTCAATATCAATTGTAATATATCCAGTGTTTACTAGGAGAGTTATGTTACTGTTCTATGTATTGTAGTATCCCAAACAATTAACTTTTTATGTTTAATGACAGAGGTTGAATATGCCCATGTGACAACAAGGCTATTCCATCATGTAAAGACTAAAAGAGCCTTGGGTGTTGCCTTCACCGTCTCGGAACATGTTTCCTGTTTATAAATTCACATTGGAGATGTAAGTGTCTGGTCTTATAGTATATGACTGTGTACTATTCTAATGTGCACCAAAGACATGTCGTAGTTTTAGTCTGGTCGCCTATCGGCATGTTTGCCGCGCTGCGGCCAGAACTCCGACCCACCCCCATTATACTGAATAGGGTGGACAATTGTCCCGCTAGTGTGAAACTAGCCTTGAGGAGCACACCATCAGATTCCCTCCAAATTATAAGTTCCACATTGGCACTGACATCTACGACACCTCTGCAGAGTAGAGAGTTATATCATATACAGTACAAGAGCTCACTACAGGGAGCCTGAGAGACAATAGAGTCCATGGAGCCGAGTCTGATTGTGTGAATTGTGCTGATCCAGAGCAAGACAAAACCTCAAGACAAAAATACAACGTGATAGCAACTCCCCATCATTTACCCAGAATATAATAAAGGCCACAACCAAAATAGTACATTGTTATAATATAGGAAGAACTAACTTCCCATGAAAGTATCCAATCCATTTTACATTCTTGTAGGAAACTGATAATTACATTGTCAGTGTGTCCTCGACCAGCATGGGGTCATTATTTCATTAAACCTATGTGACCAAGTAGAACCTAAAATACAAGAAGGTGTCAATATTTGGCAATTTAAATGTATACTTATATAAAATAGACACAATCTGTAGAACTATGATACTATATAACGTGGCACTCAGGGGCGTAGCTAAAGGCTCATGGGCCCTGGTGCAAGAGTTCATCTTGGGCCCCCCCCCCGCCTAATACAGCGCCTCATACCTCTTACATCCAGTGACGTCTCCTCGGATGTAGATCTTCTCTTTCCTCATCTTCTCCTTTCAGACCAGACGCCATTTTTCAGCCATTTCTCATCTCTGCAGTTTGACAGAAAAAAATCTTAGTTTACTACTTTTCCATCATCCTCCCGTCTTCTGGACAAATCATCCTACACCCCCAGTACTGTGCCACTAGTACCACACAGATAGTGCCCTTCAATAATTATTGGCACAGTGTCCTAAAATAACTGCGCCCAGCAAATACTGTCCCGTAATAGTGTGAACATACCGTCCCCCAGAAATAACTGCGCTGATACTGTGCAGGGTGCCCCCCACAGTAATAGTGCCCCCCACAGTACTAATGTCCCCACTGTGCCCCAGAAAGAATAATGCTTCCAATGTGCCAGTAAGAAGTGCTCCCCACCCATAGATGCCCCCCAAATTATGTGCCAGTAAGAAATGCCCCAATAATGCGCCAGAAGTTCCCCCCATTGATTCCCCCCCAAAATCATGTGCCAGTAAGAAATGCCCCCAGTGCCCCCATGTGCCAGAAAAATGCCCCTAGTGCTCCCATGCCATAAAGAAATGCCCCCAGTGCCCCCATGTGCCAGTAAGAAATGCCCCCAGTGCCAGTAAAAATGCCCCAGTGCTCCCCTTGTGCCAGTAAAAGTGCCCCCATGTGCCAGTAAAAATGCCCCCAGTGCCCCCATGTGCCAGTAAAAATGCCCCGTGCCAGTAAAATGCCCCCATGTGCCAGTAAAATGCCCCCAGTGCCCCATGTGCCAGTAAAAATGCCCCCAGTGCCCCCAATTGAGCTCCGGTCGGTGACTGCTACAATAAAAAAAAAAAAAAAAATTAACACTTATACTTACCTCCATGGTGCCTCTTCCGGCCTGTGTCCCGGGCTGTACGGCTCAGGCGGCGCGATGACGATGGCGCCGCCTGAGCCGGCCTCTGATAGGCTGCAGGCCCAGTGCCTGCAGCCTATCAGAGGAATGGGCAGGGGAGACGCCTCTCCCTCCCCTGCCCCAGTACAATACAGGCATCTGTATCGCCGTCCTGAGGACGGCGATACAGATGACTATGGAGATGAGCGCTTCCACAATGGAAGCGCTCATCTCCCTCTGCCCCTATCTGTGCGCAGGGCCGCGCCGCACCTGGCTAATTGGCGGTGCGGCCCTGCAAGTGGCAAGGGGGGCCCTCGGGGCCCCCCTGGCTTAGGGGCCCGGTCGCAACTGCGACCGCTGCGACCCCTATAGCTACGCCACTGGTGGCACTTCTTTCAGACTTATGTAGCACTACCGATCCATAGTATATATCTAGTGGGAATAACACAGGCCCATAGTAGGAATAATACATGATACGCTAACAGGGAATGTTGATGAATAAGCTATGGGATAATATCCTGCATCTCGTGACTATTTGTCATGATGCAGAAGGAGCAGGTCATGGCCTTGGCCAGAAATTGGCTGCATTGGTCATAAGATCCAGGTCAACCAGGATGTTGATGCGAGCACACCTGATGGAGAAATGGAGCTGGAAACTAGCGGCAGGAACCAGGAAAGTATGATCACCACTGTGGGTCCAGAAACTGTAGGAGGTCTGAAAATGGTGGACAACCCCTTTAAGGTCGAGTATAATTTAATTATCACCACGTATATCATTCTCATATTCAATGAGTCAATAAAGAGTGACTCAGGATTTTGAAGTCATTACTACACGTAAGATATCAGCAGTGCAGTCCACGAAGAAGGCTTCCACTAAATGTTATAGGTGGGTTATGTGCAGACATTTGGAAAAAATACAGTTCTATAGTTTGGAAAAATGGAGCGAAGATATTGAAGACGTAGATAATATAGTTTGGGTGAATATTCCTAAAGTATTTAAAAGTCTCCAGGAATGGATACTTTAGATTATTCCAATTTAATATCATCTATCGTCTCTATTATTCTTCACTTTTGGTGAGAGAGAAGGGGGGGCTCAAAACATTTAAGTGCTTCCATCTGGAGGCCTCTTACTATTATATTATTCGTCAATGTCCTATTTTCAGTGATTATTGGACCCAGGTCTATGATCTGATAAGTGACAGGTTCTCAGATCTATCAGATCCTGATCCACTTAGTTATTCTGGGATATATTCCTGATAATAGGGAAATAAACCAGAAAATGGGTCCAGTTATAAAACAGTTTTTCTGTCTCGCTTATTAATAATTCGGGTTTGGATCTCTAAGTAGTGGGCTCTGTGCACACAGTACCACTTCCCCTGCAGTTATTGGACCATTTTGACCCCATGCCGAACCCTAATTGCATGATGGGGGTGTTCCCTGAGATCAGCCAGGCTTGGCTGGTCATTAACAGTCGTCTTTTCCTATGGAATTTCCAGAATGGAAGAAATGTCATCAATTTTGATGGACCCAGGGACAATATACTGTGTGCTGGACTGGTAAGACCTAAAGAAGGTCTCCTCCAGCCACACATTAGTTATCTCCTTGTCATTGCCACTCCTGTCTAAGTGGTTATGCTGGGAGTCACCGTGACCAGTCTACAGACAAGCTTAAAATCATTCAATGTTCGGACTGTTTTTCTGATGTCTTCTTGGTCAAGAATATATGGAAAGAAATCATACAGGAACAATTGAAGGACAGCGTAAAGATGGCTGCTGCTGACAGGATGCTACTGCTGAGTCTGAAGCTGATTTCACTAGGGAAGATCTACTCCAGCAACCCCAGGTGCTTTCAAGTTTTTGGTGAATTACCTGGAACAACAAGTCTGCACCTTGGGTTGGCCTGCAGGATTTGTAGCAAAGACAATGCTGGAAATGAATGTGCCTCTTCCCAACTTATTTGCAGAGTATGATGACCTATTCAGATACAGGGATGACTTCTAAACCGAGATGAAGAACACTTTACATCTGGCAGAATGTATTCATGGACTGCTATCCGGATATGTGAACGGAGTTATCACAGTTCCAGTCCTTGAAAGACATCAGTTTAACATCACCTGTGTTAGTGCCATCTCTTCATATCTAGTAGAGCTTCAGTCCATGGACCCCACATCGGCAGTGAAGACATCCTTGTGGAATTTCAAACATTTAAAGACCGGATTGGAACAAGTAAGTTCTTGAGCCAAGTTTGAAGGAGATAGAATCCCGTTTTCTGTATAAAATTACTAGACTGTTAACCCCTTCAACCCCGGGCCTGTTTTCACCTTCCTGACTAGACCATTTTTTGCAAATCTGACATGTGTCACTTTATGTGGTAATAACTTTGGAACACTTTTACTTATCCAAGCCATTCTGAGATTGTTTCCTCGTCACATATTGTGCTTCACGGCAGTAGTAAATTTGTGGCAAAATATTTCATTTTTATTTTTTTTTTAAATACCAAATTTACCAAAAATTTGGAAAAATCTGCAAATTTCCAAATTTTAATTTCTCTACTTTCAAAATATATAGTAATACCTCCAAAAATAGTTATTATTTTACATTCCCCATATGTCTTCTTTATGTTGGCATCATTTTATAAATGTCATTTTACTTATTTGGGACGTTAGAAGGCTTAGAAGTTTAGAAGCCATTTTTCAAATTTTCAACAAAATTTCCCAAACCATTTTTTTAAGCACCAATTCAGATATAAAGTGATTTTGAGTGGCTTACGTAATGGAAACCACCAATAAATGACCCCATTTTGGAAACTACACACTTTAAAGAATATATTAAGGGGGGTACTGGCCACTTTGACCCCTTAAGCGTTTTACGGAATTTGGAAACACTTGGCTGTGAAAATGAAAAGTTTAATTTCTTCCAATAAATTTTTCATTTTCACAAGGGGTAACAGGAGAAAAGCACCCGATAATTTGTTCCCCATTTTCTCCTGAATACGGCAACACCCCATATGTGGTGGTAAACTGCTGTGGGGGCACATGGCAGGACTCAGAACAGAAGGAGCGCCATTTGGATTTTGCAGCACAGATTTTGATGGATTGGTTTTTTGAGTTATTGTCTTATGTGGGGGCTCATTTTTTGCGGGATGAGGTGACGTTTTCATTGGTACCATTTTGGGGTACATAAGACTTTTTGATCGCCTGCTATTACACTTTTTGTGAGGGAAGGTGAAAAAAATGGCTGTTATGGCATAGTTTTTTTAAATTTTTTTTTACAGCATTCACCCCCCAGGCCATCTCATGTAATATTTTTATAGAGCAGGTTGTTACAGACGCGGCGATACCCAATATGTCTAACATTTTTATTTTTGGAAAGTTTTACACATTAGATGCATTTTTGAACAGAATAAAATCTTTTTTTGTGTTGCTATTTTCTGAGAGCCATATTTTTTTATTTTTTGGGCGATTGTCTCAGGTAGGGTGTACATTTCTGCGGGACGAGATGACGGTTTGATTGGTACCATTTTGGGGTAAATACGCCTTTTTGATCGCCTGCTATTACACTTTTAGTAAGGGAAGGTGACCAAAAAAAGGCTGTTTTGGCACAGTTTTTTTTTTTTTACTGCGTTCACCTGGCGGAGTGGATCATGTGATATTTTTATAGAGCCGGTTGATACGCGGCGATACCTAGTATGTCTATTTTTATTTTTTTCACTATTTTTTACAATTTTTTTTTATATTATTTTGTGAAAAGGACGCTTTTTTTGGAACTTGAAACTTTTTTTTTGTAAAACTTAATTTTTTCACTTTCTTTTTTTTAGACTTTTTTAACTTTTGGGGTCTGATCCCCTTTACAATGCATTACAGTACTTCTGTATTGTAATGCATTGGCTGGAAGTGTATTACACAGTAATACACTTTCAGCTTACTGCCTGTGAGATCCAGGGGGCTGGATCTCACAGGCTTCCGTAGATAGCAGCGGATGCCTAAGGAAGGCATCCGGCTGCTATCTAAGCCATCGGGTCCCCGTCACAGCAGTGCGGGGACCCGATGGACACCCCTTCCGACCGCCCGCATCGCATGTGCCGCGGTCAGCGCTGACCGCGGCACATGAAGGGTTAATACGCCCGCATCAGTGTTTTCACCGATGCGGGCGTACGCAGCAGGGGTCCGGCTACTTGGAACAGCCGCCCCCCCGCAGCTGATCGGGCTGGGTAGTACTACGGCGCTGGCCGGGAAGTTACTTCCCGCAGTGCCGTACATGTACGGCGCTGGTCAGGAAGGGGTTAACATATAATTGCTTTTTATGGTTTCATCATCACGTCATCTGGGTCAATGTTTTCCCCTGTTCATCTACGCAGAGAGAGGTCATCTGTGTGCATATCAATTTGCATTTAAAAGAGGTTTTCCAGGAGTGCAATATTGATGACCTATGCTTCACATAGGTCATCAATATCAGATCACTTAGGGTTCCAACTTCCACTATTCCTGCCAATCAGCAGTTTGAAAGGTACGTAGTGCTCGGATGAGCTCTGCAGCCTCCTCACCACTGACCAAGCACCATCTAATGTATAAAGGATGTGCATGGTATTGCCGCCCAGACCCATATAAATGCAGGAGAATGAACTGCACATAGGGTAGGTCCCTGATCCCCCAGTAATGTTACCCACTTCCCCCAGTAATGTTACCCACTTCCCCCAGTAGTGTCCTCCACTGTCCCCAGTAATGTCCCCTGCTGCCCTCGGTAATGTTCCCTGCTGCCCCCAGAAATGTTACCTACTGCCTCTGGTAGTGTCCTCCACTGTCCCCAATAATGTCCTCCAATGGCCCTAGTAATGTCCCCCACTGACCCAGCAGGTAGTGTCCAATACTGCCGCAGTAATCTTCCCTACTGCCCCTAGTAGTATCCCCCACTGTCCCCAATAATGTCCCCACTGACCCAGCAGGTAGTGTCCCCCACTACCCCTAGTAATGTCCCCTACTGCCCCCAGTAGTTCCCCCCACTTCCCCTAGTAATGTCCCCCACTCCTCCCAGTAATGTCCCCCACTACCCCCAGTAGTGTCCCCCACTGCCCCCAGTAGTGTCCCCCACTGCCCCCAGGGTTCACTTACATGTAATGGGGCCCAGAATTGCCACTGTACTTCATGCCAGGCCCCGTCAGAGCGCTCAACTTACCTGCATCATATGCGCTCCAGGCCTCCAGCATCAGGTCCAGGGTTGCCCTACTAGAATTAGTCTCAAATTAAGCAGGTGGGTGGAGCCTAACCAATGTTTGTCAGGCTCCGCCCACCCATTTAATGTGTGACTATTTCTAGTAGGGCAGCGCTGGGCCTGATGCTGGAGGCCTGGAGCACATAGAATGCAGGTGAGTTGATCGCTCTAACGGGGCCCAGCATGAAGTACAGTGACAATGCCGGGCCCCGTTACATGTGGACGCAGCGGGCCCTCCACCCGCTGGGCCCAGTCACAGTCGCACCCTCTGCGACCACAATCATTATGCCCCTGCTAATATTAATGACTTTTCCATAAAATAGATCATCAATATTTTGTTCCTGGAACACATCAAATTGTTATCAAACTCTACTTTCAACTCCTTATTTTATAATTCAAATCTTTATCGAGTTTTAAAAAAAAAAATTTTTTTTTTCCATACATGTAAAGTAATAAACAAGTCAATGAATAAAGCAATTAGTTGCAATACCAGAACCGCAGTGTCATACTTGTCTTCTTTGAAAGGAAAACTTGCAACAGATAGACATATAAAAAGGTAAACATTAATCCCAGTAAAGACCAGGAGTGATTATAACAATGGCGGTCAATGAGACCAAGCTAGGCACTAACAAGTAGATCGGTGAATGTCAACCTATGAAAAACCGACTAACCTCGCCCATAAAATAAAAGAAAAAATACATAAATAAATAAAGAAAGAAAGACAAATAATTGGAGGGGGAGGGGGGTGGGGAAGTTTTATTCGGGAGGGAAAAGGAAGGGAAAAGATCACAAGGGGGTGGGAATAAGACAAAAGGGACTGCATGGGAGGGTTAAGAGTCTCATTGAGTATTGAGTAAGTCATATGTTTTGGTATGCGCTTGAAGAGCGAAAAGTGTCCCAGGGGCCCCACACTTTTTGAAACTGGTCCAACTCCTGGGAATTATGAATGATCAGTTCTTCCATTCTCTGGTGTAACATTACTTCCTCAAACCATTCCTCCACCGTAGGTGAGGCTGCTTCCTTCCAGTGGCGGGGGATCACCGTCTTAGCCGCTTGGATTAGATACTTGAGGAGAGATTTTTTGTATGCCGGGATGTTTAAATCTCAACTCCTTATTTTAACCCCATACCACATCCTCCTCTACTGATCAGACCACAGGTTTTATAATATTAATTTTCTCCTTTTCACACAATGTGAACATCGGCATTTTTCCTCGGTCTTCCACACTCTGCACTATTTAGTTGTATCATTGACATCGTCCTGGTCATCAGCATGTAATCTGGTGCACATTTACTTCTGCCTCCTTGTCATGTCATCTGAGATCAGATTTGCTTCTTGTTCTCTTGTTCAATGCTCCAGCCTCCTGTCACCGTGGTCGGCCACCATATGTAATATCCATTATTTGTGGCTCAATGTCTGGTAACTTGAAAGTTCCTTACACCGTTCACTTTGCTTTTTCAAGAACAGGACATCTAAGTTCATTTTTGCCATGTCCTCCAATTTCCTCCACTGTTCTAATAGCCAGGTGTTTACTATCTGTACCATACAAGATATATTATGGCCTTAACACCATCTTTGTAGAAATGGCTGTCTCCTCTTAATTCGGGGACATCTGGTCTTCCACATTTCATCATCTAGACTTTTTGGACAAGGCTTGCTCTCCGCCTGTTCAGGAGGTCATATGGAAACATATTTGCTCTTCTTCTGGTCACCAACAGGTCTTCTGAGTGTGTCTTTCTTTGCTTCTTCTGCAGCTTCAGCCACCAGACAATATCCAGAAGCTGCATCACAGATCTTTGCGACATGTCCACACGCTGCCTGCTTCTCTATAGGTCTGTGTGAAGGACTCTTTGACATTTACCTGCTCACCAGTAGCTCCTTTGGGTGCATTTTGCCCACATATCACATCTTCTACTGCTACTCCGAGCATGATGTTTCTTACCACCTTACCATGTGTAATATCCTTCATATAAGCTGCATGGGCATGAGTGTCCGAACACTGTGCCCATCTCTGCTTGGCAATCTCTGATTTTACACTTTCTGTAACTTCAGTTCTTACGTCTTCCCACTGATAATTATCAGGGAACCTGGATCTACATTTGTAACTGGACTTGTCCTCATTCAACCTTATAAACCACTCTTAAGGTGTCATATTTGCTCTCCTTGTACTCGCCGAAGTGTCTTCTGAATGCACCTTCACTGCATGCACCATCTTCTTCCAGTGCTCCACACAGCGTGCATATTGACTCCTCACCATACGTCGTAATTAGAGATGAGCGAGTAGTGAAATATTCGAAAGTTCGAAATTCGATTCGAATAGACCGCGAAATTCGACTATTCGACCGAATATCGAATCCCATTAAAGTCTATGGGAAAAAAATGCTCGCCACTTGGAAATCTCAATTCGACCACTTGGAGGTCACCAAGTCCACCCTGAAACCTCAGAAAAGGATGCCAACACTGCTGGAATGCAACTGGGACAGCAGGGGAAGCATGTCTGGGTGCATATAACG